>JADAQX010000133.1:0-82912 GCA_015476325.1 Cardiosporidium cionae | reverse complement strand
GAGGGAGAGAGAGTAGAGAGAGAGAGAGAGATGAGGGAGAGAGAGATGAGGGAGAGAGAGATGAGGGGAGAGAGAGAGATGAGGGAGAGAGAGAGATGAGGGAGAGAGAGAGATGAGGGAGAGAGAGAGATGAGGGAGAGAGAGTAGAGAGAGAGAAAGAGAGAGGGGAGAGAGTAGAGAGAGAAAGAGAGAGGGGAGAGAGAAGAGAGAGAGAAAGAGAGAGGGGAGAGAGAAGAGAGAGAAAAAGAGAGAGAGAGTAGAGAGAAATGAGATGAGAGACAAATGCTATAAAAGAAATACAGAAATATAGAACAAAATAAATAAAAAACAAGAGAATAAAAGAAAAATAAAATACGCTTACGCACAATTTAGTGAAATAGCAACAGAGATAACTTAGAAAAAGAAACAAAGGATAGAAATGTGAGTAAACTCGTCTTCAATGCATACAATTCTCCAAAAAAACTATATAAAATCAATAAAAGAGAGAATACCTCTGCTAGTGCTATTTTAATGCGTTTTGAAGGTGAAGAATCTGTTTTGACAACTTCTCCTTCTGTGGCAGGAGATGGAACTTCAACAACACTTCCAATTTGACTGAATTCAATATTTTTCTCCAGTTGAAATATTTTCCTAATTTTCTCACGATATGCTTCCGTAGCATTAATTTGTTCCTAATAAATGATAACATACCCTCTATGATATCTTAGAAGAAACGAAATACACGTTTTATAGAAAGAAATTGACAAACGTTTACAGTATATGAAAAAGTTTGCTAAAATCCTTCTTATTTTCATCTGTAGAGAGAAGTGAGGCTAAGAAACTATTTCTTTCCAGTTTCTTTTACTCATAAAAATGGTTGAGATGAGATAAGAAAATGAGAGAGAAAGAAATGAAATGAGATAAGAAAGAAATGAGAGAGAAAAAATATCCCCACGAAACTTTTACCGCCATCAAAATAAAAAGTAAATTTGGCCTCACAAAAAGAAGAGTGTACATACTCTATTTAGCTTTGATTTCCAATAAAATGCCTCACACATTCTATTTTGCTATGATTTTTAAAAAATAAAAGTTTATATGCATCTCTGTTGGCATGAGAGACTCTTCTAGTTAAAAAAAATATAAAATTAATCCTCCCTTCTTTAACAAATCTCCTTCTCTTGGAGTTTCTCCTTCTCTCTCAGTTTTCTCATCATTCTAATAGCCTGAACGTCTCACTCTAACTTTTCCTTCTCCTCTAGACTACAGAAAATTCTCTCTTACAATTATGAGGATATCTTCACATATACTATAAACTCTCTCAGAGCAGAGAAATAACAAATTTACTTCTATGCCTTTGTAATCCCTATAACCTCTATCTCTCTATCGTTAAATTTTACCTCCAATTGAGCCAATTCAGCGAGATGAACAAACTGCCCTACAACTTTCCCTTCAGCTAGTAAATCGAGAGCTTCTGTAAGGCTTGTTTTATCTTTCTTCCCTATAAAAATTAAAGTATACAAAAGAAATATTCAAGATGCCTTGAAATGTTCCAAAAACGTGATTTATGACAAATCTCTCAAATGATTCAACACAGTGTAGTTTATCTGAAGAAGAATTTTTATTTCTTCTCGTTTTCTCAAGAGTTCTCACACATTTTTTTCTCTCTCACTATCGCATTTCGTTCTCCTTCTTCTTCTCAGAGTATAAATGAAGAGATATACGTATTACTGTAGAAATCTCTATAAAGTTAGCAATATCCAAGAAACTAAAGAAATAAAAAACCATGAAACTGGATCCAATAGGATTTTGAAAACAAAATAGAAAGTAACAAACACTCCTTATAAATGAAAGGATTTTTCTTCGGGTTTTGGTATTAGAAAAACGTACACAAATATCCTTATCCTTTTGGAAATTGTCTATAACTCTATTTATATCCATCCTCTTCTATCCTTCTGACTCTCTCTCTCTCTCTATATATCTACAGTAGTATTCATTTCCTCCTCACTCTATTTATATCCATCCTTTTCTATCCTTCTGACTCTCTCTCTCTCTATATATATCTACAGTAGTATTCATTTCCTCCTCAATCTATTTATATCCATCCTTTTCTATCCTTCTGACTCTCTCTCTCTCTATATATATATATCTACAACAGTATTCATTTCCTCCTCAATCTATTTATCTAGTATTTCCTATAGTTCATACTTCCCATCTATCCCACAGTTTCTCCTACGCCAAACATCTCACATTTCACAAAAATATCTCCCTCACTACCCAATCATTCCATACTCGAAATCCTTACTAAATTCCTCTCATTTCATTTCCTCACCGGTGTGATATAATATAGAACAGGCATGCTCTCTCCATGCATCAATACTATCCACTCGTAGTTGCAAATTTCGTAATAAAGTTTTGCAGAAATCAGGAGATCGCATCAGCTGCTTCTCTGGGAGAGATGTGTGAATACGACGAAGATTTCGTACTGCAGAGAAATTAGAGGATAGAGTGGCTTTCGAAGTAGGAATAACTTCAGAGGGAGGAGAAAACACAGCAGAAGCATAGACATAGGAGAGAGCATCATTAGAAGCTGGAAAATCATGAGGATGAGGCGATAGGAGGCTGCATCGCTCAGGCATAGGGCGTGGATACTGGACGGTATCCTATAAACCAAAAGAGAGAGTTAAAAAACACAGAAAGGAATTAAATTTAAGAAGGAAAACTATTCTTAGGAGAGAGAGAGAAATCCATGGAAAAGAACCATAAAATGCATCCAAAAAATGGCTCAAAGCGAAGAGAGAGACGCTTGGATATCCAAAACTAAGACGAGAGAAGTTTACAATAAGCGTGAAGCAATCACAAAGGCTAAAAAGAGAGGCTTACAATAAGAGGGAAGAGAAATTGGATAAAACAAGCGTAGAGACAAAGAATAAAGATATATTAAAAAAAGCCAGTCTCTATCTTACATATAAAAATTCCATAAAATGCTTCGATTTTCCTTTTCTTTGATCCCTTTTCTCCTTCCAAGAGGTGCCTCCCCCCCCCCCCCCCCCCAAAATAAAAAAATCTTACCAGCGTTAACTGAGTCTTGGAATGATGCCATGGCTTAGATACAACTTTGGAGGGATGAAGTTCCTTATTTTTCGCCATAGCTGTTTCGGTGTATAGTTTTTGAAACATTCGTTCCTCTGACAAGGTATTGAATTCCGTTTCATAGCCATCTATAGATCGCTCTAGAGCTGCCCATTCTTCAAGAACAATTTGATCAAATTGCTCATACACAGGTATATGGGTAGATCCCTCTGTGGTATACTTTGGATTCCCCTTGATATAACTGTGAGAAGAAGAAGAGGAGGCGCCTCCCACGCGGGTGACCATTCGCCGCCTTCCACGGCCATTGCCACGTTTTATCGCCTCCATCCCACGCATACCTCCAGAGGCTGAAAAAACACGATTTCTATAGCAAATGAGATTCCTTTGAGTTCACTCTAAATCAAAGGCATTCTTCCCAATTATTTTTTTTCTCTCTCTCTACACATCCTGGCTGTACTCTCCCCTTTTATCTCCCTCCCTCCTGCCATGTTCGACGCATGAGACGAAGATCTACCCCTTTGTTCTTCTCCCTCTTTTTTAAATGTGTAGTGTGTGCAGACGACCACACATGAAAGATAGGGAGAGATTATACCTATCTTCTCACACATAAGGGAGGATGTAGTGGCTACAGAGGCTTCTCCAGGATATCCACGAGGAGCAGAGGAGGAATTTCTAGATCTAGGATATATAGAAACATCTTCAGAGGGTTGTAGAGTCTTGGAGGGGGAATTTCCTATGCCTGAATCCTCTTTGACACATTTCTCTGTAGAACCCTCCTCTCTATTTCCTTCCTCTACCACAAAAAGAGATAAGGGAGGAGTAGAGGCATCTTCAAAGCAAGGAGGAGGGGACTCAAGTACATTGGGATCATAAACTTTTTGACAAGAGTTATAAAAAGTTTCATATAGTAATGGAGTGAAATAATCATTCTCTGCACTGGCTTTATGCTCAGGAATCAACGCCTTTCCTTCATTTTCTTGGATATCCAGAGTTTGTAGATGTGTTAAAAGCGTAGTCGTAGAGATAGTAGCAGGAGAAGTAGCAATCGAAGAAGGCTCATCTACCTCTCCTTGCACCCAAAGAGGTCGCAGAGAAGGGGATTCGGATCCCCGTTGAGAAAAAATATCCACTGGAGGTGTATAAAAGGGAGCTACCCAAGCTTGATAATTAAAAGGATCGACACGAACACATCGCCGCAATTTCCCACCAGATTGTAAATTCATGTAACGGAATCCTAGAACGTAAAATTTTGTT
Source organism: Cardiosporidium cionae (assembly GCA_015476325.1). Classification (NCBI taxonomy): domain Eukaryota; phylum Apicomplexa; class Aconoidasida; order Nephromycida; genus Cardiosporidium; species Cardiosporidium cionae. Next base: position 78,589 of record JADAQX010000133.1, on the reverse strand, counting down.
TTTAAACCTCTGATTTTTACACTTTTAATGGATAAACGTAGGCTATATTGAAGAAGAGAGAGAGAAAGAGCATACAAAGAGAGAATTACACTTAAAATGAAGGCATCCTTCGGATTTAAGGATAAAACACTACCCTACTCAAGATAGAAATACTAAGGAATCATAAAAGTTAAAAAAACCTGTGCCAGAAGAGGAATTTGGAGCTTTTATAGGAGAATCCGTAGATGAGCCATGAGTAGGGGGAGGCTCACTCGGAGAGGCGGTGGTTTCTGGAGATTCCGCAGCCATCCTCGTAGATAAATCATTACAAGGCTGTAAGCAGATACACAAAAATGAAGATAGATCTACACATTTCTATATAATGGAAATGTGTAGAGAGTCCTCAAAATTATTTAGGAGAGTTTTAAAGGTGTAAAAAAACCACAATCAAGGTAATAAAAACAAACCCTCTCTATCTTCAACAGAAAGCAGCCATTCTGCCCGTATTCAAGTTCGTTCTCGTGGCAGAAAAATAATTTAGAACGGCACGTGGATGAGATACTTTCTACTTTAGAAAAAAATTCAAATTGGACATTGTTTTATAGGGGCACGCTTCTCAGAAGGCATGCTTTCAAACAAAAAATCCTACAACAAATTGAAATTTTGGCTGAGTGGGGAGTCATGTCACTCCTTTAAGGAGAGGAGGATTCAACAAATACAAAGTCAAGAAAAACAAGAGAAATCAAATTCGTGGCAGTATAAAAATTGCTTCATTTCCCTCATAAATTCAAAAGCAAAAAAATCTTCACGGAAGCGCGTTTTATTTTACATTTGAAGTACTCCTTTGCGATGAAAATGCGTTGCCAGTCCTCTTCATTAAAAATAATCCACGTTTATTCAATACCCACATACGTCATGGACACATTACAAAAAATTAGCATGCCTCTTTCCTCTAAAAAATTTCAAATCAAGCGTAGTAAACGACCTTATACGGTTTAAGTTGTAATAAATAAGAATCAATACAGTTTCATGTTTACACGTTCGTCTTTATATAAATATAGAATAGAAGAAAAAGGTAGACCGTATCGATTTTGCAATAATAATTAGAGAAGTGATAGTATGGGAAAAAAACAGGCAATGAACCCCAGGAAAAAGAAAAACGCAGTCCTCCATCATAAAACAACGCCACAACAAATAAATGCTTAGGAGAAAAGAGAAAAGATGTGGAATAGTGTAGACATTGAACCAATTTAGTGACCGTTGAGTCATTCAATGCAACAAAACACAAACACTACGAAATGTTTAGCGCTTGAAGCAGGTAAAATGCAGATTAGAAGAACAAACACCTAAAGTGCGGAGGGCGAGACTGTTCACTAACAGAAGCCCATTTCCAAGCAAAAAGAACAGACGAGTGTGCCCTAATCTTAAGTATTTTCTGAATTATCGATTGACTAACGAGTTTCAGAATGGAAAAGTTACACGGGAAAGCCTTTTTCTTTACTCATAACAAAGTTTTTTCTGTCCTCCCAACAACATTCTCAGATATTAGCCATAAATTTAGCGCAATGCACAGCATTTAGCTTAGAAATTCCCTTGTAGGAAAGGAAACTTGCGCCGTAGAAAGCAACTAAGAGAGGGTGGAGAACATGCAAACACTCTTTATCAATGAAATAAAAAAGTATGCAATTTTCTAATACACTAAGCACTGCTCAGCTAGAACAATTGAAATGGAAAAGCTGAGGGAGGAACTAGCATTTACACGAAGGCAAAGAGATGATTTAAACCTGTAGAGCACCATGAAAAAATTGCGCCAATGGGTGAATTCCCTGGGCAATCTGACGGTTCGGTTGAAAAGAATTAAGAATTCTACAGTAAAGTTCACAATTACCAAGAACTAAAAGAAGTTATTGGAATACAGAAGGTGTGAATTCCACGAAATAAGCTAGCAAAAGAGAATATGTAGCCCTTGAAATTGAACAACGAACGACTATACCTCCCCGCTTTCACATCTTTAGAACGCGGTTGAGGGATGCTTTCGCACTTTATTGGGAGAAAGTTTGATATTTTAACAGCATCTTAGAGATAACTTTTGATGTACAGTATGTAAGAGATGCAAAAAGATAGTAGGATAAAAGCAAAGAATCGAAGCTCCCTTTGTCAGTAGATAAGGATGACACCGTTTGCTTTCGTCACCTTACACGCTTTGTCAGAGAGGCAGTTCAACGAATGTCCAAACAACAAGAAAAGATGTGGCAGAACAAGTGAGAATATTTTTTCTTTGTTAACTTTCCTTGCGAATAATGAAGTAATATGAAAATGCATCGCTAAGATTTTTGTTCTGCAAGTGCCGCTGTTTGTGATTTTATCGACATTTTTTTCAACTTTGATTGTGTTACTCGAAAGTACTAATGCTAATGCTAAGTCCATCTTATTGTGAACCCAAACGCTAAGTTTGAGAAATTTTACATTTTGCGCCAGTAAAAATTATGCAAGAGCCTACAAAAACTGTTGTTGAATGTTTAAATACGTGGCTTTCATAGATACAACCTAGATGAGAAAGCATAAACTAAATTTTAATTCCCAGTCGAAATAAGTAAACATAGAATCAGTACCTCTTATTGTTCTTGCGCAAAATTGAAACGAGATACTTAGAGTTGGCCAAATATTTAAGTTTTCGTAGCTGTGTAAAAACCCAAGTCACAATACCAACGAAATTCTCATTTTGTGCGAATTTTCATTTAAAAACCCGCAAAATTTACACTAATGCAGAATAAAGAGCACGCTGGTAGCCCTTGCAACAATACGGAACGTTTAATGCTTTTTGAGCGGAGGGAGTGCAATTTTTAATTGATTCGGCACGATCGTTTCATTTGAGCCTAATTCAAAACGGTAGCATTCATAATTACGTAGAGACTCTATTGACAAGAAGAAAATATGCTTGTTAGCGGGGCATGTTTGAAATCTTTGAGAATGCTTTTTGTTGAAACGGTACATTCTGATTCTTCGGTTATTCTGTGATCCTCTCCTCCCAATATTTCCACGTAATATTCGACAAGTGTTTCACTTTATATCTCGCATTTCTTATCTCTCCCTACCCTTGCTAACCAATTTTGCAACTTCAGTAGCAGGGCCGTCGTCATATACTCCCAATAAACCGGTTGCTCATTTATATTTCCATTTTGCGTAAACTAAGAAAGGGGACGAGCAGAAGTAAGCGGGATGATGATCATTTTGTGTGCGCGTACCCGCCAACCTACCTGTTTATTGTATTTATTTACCTAGGGTGGAAGGCAGGTACGGTAAAATTCTTGCTTTGTGCATTTTAGCTGTCTATTACGCTATTTTCCGAGAGAAACTGCTATGAAATACAGAAGGAACGGCCGCTATGCAATTGGATAAAAACTGTTTGTTTTCGGCCAAATTCGCAGCAACTCTGTTGACATGGAATGCAGCTTGCGCTTTGTATGCTTACGCGTGCGTGGTTACTTAGCACTTACCTGTCTGCAATGCTCGATTGCACGTATTTAATTACGCTTTTGCCATTTCTGATTCACGCTATATCTTAAGTGCTTTTAGAGCACACAAAATATCTCGCCTATTTTTACGTAGTTATCAAGCTTATTGGTATATCCATGAAAACCAAAAATGCTATTTTACGGCAAAATATGTGTTTGCAGTTTAGCTAAAATGTTTTTTCGACTGCGTTTTAATCGTGTATAATTTTTTTATATTTGCCTCTCGTGGCACTATCATTTTCTGTGCTATTTTTTTCTGATTGGCGACTTATTTTTTTCGGTATGCATACAACACTTCTTTCTGCTGGCACTAAATTTATACTGTAATTTATCCTCCGAAATTTTTGTTAAAAGCGTGCGCTTTTTCTTTTTCTGGTGTAGTGAGGCACGTCCTGCGAGATATGCCGCATAATTTTTCGCGTGGTAAAGCACTGATGCTTTGGTTCTCTTCATGAAGTGACTAGTAAAAGGATAGAACTGAAAACTCTTATATTTCATAAGTTTACTTGTCTTTGAGGAAATATTTTTAGCGTTCGATGATTGCAGCTTTTGCTGCACTGAACAAGTAGACATCTTGCCGCATATAATGCCAAGGTGGGCAAGTACTACCTGAGTGTGTGTGTATGTACACCGTTGGCTCTAATTTGTCTTTTGGTGGTGCAACTTTATTTTTATTGTCTTTTAGCGGGCATTTTTGAAAGAGTAAGCGATTGCTGGCTTAGCTATTGGTTGGGTTGTTGCTTTAATTTATTGAGGAGCTACGAAGAAACACTACGTAGTTATAAGCATCATAACTATCTTAATCCCTTCCGAAAGCGCAAGGCTCGAGGTGTAGCAAAATACGTTGTTCGCATCAATAACTGAAATCTTCATGACGACTTCAGCATCATCCGCTTATGCAGTCTGATAATAAATATTTAATGAAAAAGTATTAAAAATTGCATCATTTCGAAATTTTATTCAAATTATGTGAATATTTACATGTATTATCTTTCATATTAAGTATACATGAGCAACAAAAAATCTCCGTCACCGGGAGCTTCAAATGGCGCTGAAATTTTTTTATGTTTGAGGGTTATATAAACTTTGTAAACCTTGGTTCCTTTCCTGCACTGGAGAAGTAAGTGTACATAAATGCTTCATGCGATGTCCATGATTGTAAGCTGTAATTATTTTTATTTGTTTCATATCTGTCTACTTTTTTATTATTCTATGTTATGCGTCTTTACTTTGAATCCTATGTCTATGTAGTTCCAACTTTTGGGTGATAGAGTTCTGATGATTTTGTGTGCTATTGCGGCAGATGTATTCTATTTAAAGCATAATCAGTGCCTGTATCCGAATAGGGATCCACTGTCATGTGTTCCTCCTGGAGTGCACTTTATTCCTCAAGTTTCTCCGCGTTGTACACTTTTTTGCCGCAATTTCTTTCACGTAAACAAAATTCAACGCTGATGCCACTTCTATTTTGTGATAGATATCCTTTGAACAGTGGTGTTTCTATGCTTGCTACCACAATGCACCATAAAAGTGGCTCAAAGCATTTTTTCTGCAATATTGGATATTTATGGCTCATGCTGCTTTGGATGACTGTAAAGATAGCGATCGCTACCGCACAGTCAGCCTCATTTCCTTGCATTACAATTGTGTGTTCTTTGGAGCTCAACCAAGTAGAAACATTACAAGCAAAAGCAGATCGCTTGTTCTCCGAAGTTCAGACATCTGTACTACGCACTGTCAATCCTCAGGAAATCAAGAACTGTGCAACGCACCATCAGAGTTTACCCAATGTACGCGCTTTAGTCCTCAATTTTGTTCCGATTTCTGCCTCTGAGGCCACATTAAATTATCTTTTGCAACAGAGTGGCATCGATTGTGCCAAGAATTCCTTCTTAACGAGCTATTTCTTGCAGCAACAATCCATGCCTGCTGCTACTCATGGATCTCAAGCAGCTCCCATACCTCCGCAAACTTCGAATTCAGGATTTGGAGCGGTACCGTCTGTGGGATCTCTCCTTTCTGCATCCTCTGGTTTGAGTCATTCGGTATATCGTACAGGTGTCAAAGCAACAGAAATCTTGGATGAATTTGCTCGCAAGAAAACAGCACAAACCGGTGGACTTTTTTCAAATTTTTTAAATGCCTTTGAGACTTCCACGGCCAAATACATTCAACCCATTGCTACCTCTCATGAATCGAGTAATGGCACAAACATTTCCAGAACAAGTAACTCCAAGGCCTCAGCGGAAGATGTGGGCTTGAATATTGAAACGTTAGCTTCCAGTCTTACTTCACCCGATATCATTCAACTGAATACAAGCACAATACCAGAGGTACAGCTATTGAATGCCTTTGTAGGAGCTGGTTTCAACACTGTATTGAATATGATGCAATCTCAGCAGGCCAAAGCGGTAGCGGCGCAGGGGAAGACCTCTATATCTCCTGCTGTGACGAGTGGTAGATTGCCGCAGGGCAGGGTATCCGATTCCTCAAGTACTTCTTCTTTGGGTAGAAATCTTTTAGCATCACAGACCTCCATTGAGACATTCAAAGAGATGCAAGCGCCAGAAAATGCCGCTTTCCTCTATTCAAAAACGATGAATCCCACTTCCAAGTATCCAAAGAAGTATGATCGCGTGCATTCACGTCTTGGTGAAACCATAAATATAGTACCTTCGATAAATTCCAAGGAAAATCTTCGAGAGAAAGATACACGCCGGCTGCTTTCGGAGGAAGTTTCAAGACTCTGGGAACGTCTTCTCTCCTTCTCGGCTCACAAGCTCGACTCTACGACATTAAGAACCCTTTCTAATATCCCGGAGGCCTCCACTCCTTCTGCATCTTCTTCTCCTTTACCCAAAATGCAAACAAACATCACTGAAACGGCTGCCTCCCTATCCGAGGAAGTTCTTTCTGCTGATTCCGTTCTGGGACTCGTTTCAGGCTGTGCCTGCGATCTTTATCCTGATGGGGCTGCCTGCCCTTTAAAGGCATTAGGGCTCAATGTTCGCTGTATTTCCTTCAATGTGTGGGATAACACCCGCCAGGGTGCAGAGCTCAGTGATGTTCTACTCGCTTTGGATGCGGCGATAGCTCAGCATGCCTCTACTATTATCTTTCCAATGTGGTTTGGATCCTTCAGTTCTGCTTCACAAGCACGACAAGCGCCTCGTATCTTGAGGAATGCGTTTCGTAGAGCCTCTGAGAGTGGTGCTCTGATTGTTCTCTCAGCTGGAGATGATTGCATTTCAGGAACGGACAAGGGAAATCTTGCTTCACATCCTTGTGATGATATGGCAGGCATCAGTGGTGTCTGCTCCTCCTCTGTCACGGCGAGTGGCGAATTGTCTCCCTGCGCCAATGTTCCCCCTATGGAATCGTTATTTGCTGTTGGAAAAGATGTTTCTGTGCTGAATAAAACGTTTCAAGGTACCGCTTTGGCGGCTGCTCAAGTGGCTGGTGTAGCCAATCTTGTTCAAGCTATAACCGCTGTGCCTCCCTTGCCCAAAGAAGGTCTCTTCACTCATCTCTCTCGTGCTTTGTTGTTACCTCCGGAACTTCAATCGAGCTTGATTTTCAATCCTAAACGTCGTATCTTGATGAATGATTCGTTGCTAGCCTTTCCCTCTCGATCACTCCAAGTGGGTTCGAGTTTAGAGAGAAAAGATGTTGGTGGTGCTTTAGATGCTGTTCAAGCCGTTGTAAACGCTCTTACATTCACGAATCAAAACATTCTCTCAGGTATTGGAATAGAAAGAGGTGCTTTATATATATATTTTTTTTTTTTATAAAGAGAGAGATGACAGAGGAAATGTTTGGAAATATTTTTATCCTTTTGGATTGAATCTTTTCAATCTTTTTATTTATTTATTTGTAAAAGGGAGAATCACTTGAACGTGTGCTAACTCAAGTCATATGCTCTCTTTCTAATGCGATGGAAATCACCTTCTTAGACATTGAAATGTTTTCTCCATACTATTTCAGAACATGCCACGCTTTCGTTTTTTTCTCTTCTAATCCTATACTATTCTCTCTATTTTATCAGTTTCTCCCAGTTTTTTTTCAATTGAATTTTTTCCATATACACTTTTCTTGAAAACCTCACCTCTAGGAGGTTTCTATACCCTTGTTTTCTTTTATCTCTCTCGTTTAAGTTTTATCTCTTTTGTCTACCCACTGCTTCTTCATTCGTCTAGAGCGCTCTCTCCCTCTCTTTTCTTTACTTTCATAATATTTTGGATATATTTCTTGCAGAATCTGCTGATAGCAGTGCGTGCACCTTCTCTAATGTGAAATACATTGGAACTCCCTTCTTTGTGGAACAGCTTGCATCTGCTAAGAAATGTCGTCAATCCTGCGATTCAAGGCAGGAATGTCATTTCTTTTCGTTTGATTCTTCCCAAATATGTTATATATATTCTACAATTAAAGGCCAACAGGACAGTGTCTCTACCCTTTCGAGTTTGAAAAACTGTTCCCATGAAACAGCAACGAGTAGGATGTTTTCTGAATCTCAAATACATATTTTTAGCTTCTTCCTTACAATTTTATAGCTTTTGGAGAGCGTTTTAGCATTTTTTAAATCTTCTTTCATCTCTCTGAAAGAAATGATATGTGTGAATGACAAATTTTCCCCTTAAATTTTTTTTTTCGTGGCGATCGCCTCCACATTGCCTGAGCACAGAATACACCCGCAGGAGGGAGCCTTTCGTTTATTTTTTTTAGTGAGATTTCTTCTATGGATCCTCATCGAAAGTGTCTATCATCACACTCTCTCTCTTTATTAGAGTCTGTGTGTATTTTCTTATATATTCTATTCTATGCAGATCTTCTCAATTTGGATATTTTGAATAACATAGGACGCTTCCGTTCAACGATTCTTCCTGGTGCAGCATTACCCATTGCCGGTATTCCTTTGGCTGAGGCCACCACCGCAAACTCTATTACAGGCAATCTTTCCATACCTTCTTCAAATATATCTCAGCCGGCAGTGGGAGACACAGTAGTCGCACAGACTGCCTCCATTATGTCCTCCATACTTGGCCAAAGTTCCTCCCCTTCCCCCTCTCCCTTTTCTCTTCCTGCCGTCGCCTTTCCTGCTGTGGCTCCTCGTTCAGGGTCTCCCGCCCCTTCTCCCGCCATTTCTTCCTCCATGTCTTCCCCTGTTGTGACTTCTTCTCCTGCCTCCAGTTTTATTCCAGCTCTGACCCTTCCTTCTTCTCGCTCGGATTGGGTAGCAGCGGCACAAACCGCTTTCAATGCCAGCAATACATTTTTCAAAGCGATTCCTTTACAGAAGCTTATTGCAGTGGGATCTCAGCTTTCTTCCAGTGGTTTCTATAGAAAACGAGGCATTAAAACTTTAGGAACCGCTGTTGGTGGAGATAAAACTGATAATTTACCTCTTCCTGGAGGTATGTACGATTTACGTTTTATAGTTTAAAAAAAAAAAAAATGTATCAAACGTATAGGATCTAGAGGAAGGAAGTAGATACATCTCTTTATAAACCATTCTTATGCATACACTGTTTCTTCTTTTGAATAAACTAGCAGAGAGATTAAAGGTTCTTCACAGGTAGAGTATACTCCCGTCTCATTCAATCCTAGAGCTTGTATCTATATATATCTATTTCCTATCCAGATCAGAGGGGAAATTTTTTTGATATTTTTGTATTTCTCCTATCCTCTTAATCGTCTGTGTTGATGAACTCTCTCTCTTTCTCTTTCTTTTCATCGTACTCTCTATTACACAGTTCTCTTTTATTTTCATACAATTCTCTCATTTTACATTTTCTTGTGCCTTTTGCTCTTATCGTCTACTTTTTTCTCTCTCTCTTTTTCCAACTCTCAATATATTACAGGCATCTAATTTTAACTTTTCTATTATCTCTGTTTGTTTGCTTTTCAATTTTTTCTATTCCAAACGTAAAATGCTAAAATGGGTAGTAAGAGAGCTACGTGAAATCCTATTTCTCTGTGGATTTTCTTCTCTTCAGCTCGAAATCCAACAGTTTCTTGTGCTCATCTTGGTATGACGTGCTGCATTCCTCAATCCGCTGCTCCAAATTGGAAAAATAGTGATAATATGTATGTATTCTATTTAAAGGAAATATATAAAATGGCCTACGTGTAGATGGACGAACATTTTGTTGATTAAAAAGATTATAGAAGTCTGTTTTCTGGAAGAGGGTTGCATCCATACACTTAATAATAAATTATAAAAAAATCTTTTTTATTTTAATGACATATATGTAAATACTCTATACTTTTATTTTTCTCTTTGATAGAGTCGTATATATACCTACTTCACTGTATGCACCCTCTCTCTCCACTGTATTTTATAGACAAAAAGAAACTGAAACCTAAAACTATGAATGTACTCTCTTTCTCTCTTCTTCTCTCTTTTATTTCTTCTCTCTCTGTTTCTCTCTCTATTTCTCTCTCTATTTCTCTCTCTCATCTCTCTCTGTTTCTCTCTCTCATCTCTCTCTCCCCTTCATCTCTCATCTCTCCCCTTCATCTCTCATCTCTCCCCTTCATCTCTCATCTCTCCCCTTCATCTCTCATCTCTCTCTCTCCCCTTCATCTCTCTCTCTCTCCCCTTCATCTCTCTCTCCCCTTCATCTCTCATCTCTTTCTCCCCTCTCCTTCATTCTATTATCTTCTTTCCCTTGTATGAAATGAAATCCCCCTTCTATTATCTTCTATTTCTATTTCATCTTTTGTTGATTCTATCTCTTCAGGCCATATTTAGGTACGAGGAAGGGAATGGCACAATGTAAATCCAATTACATTCCACAGGCCAATTCTTTATGTGCTACCACTCGATATGATGATAATGTGTGTGGCCTTGTCACCACAGAAACTAAAGATTTTGTTATTTTTCAGCAATCTTTGGTTGTTCCTGACCGTTCAAGTAATGATGCTCTATGTCAATGTATGCAAACAAAAAATACAACGAAGGCAGCCACTGCAAATACTGAAAAAACTTTTGTGGGTGTAGCGCGATGGGCCTACTCTCTTTCTGCCGTAAAGAAGGAAGAAACTCGCGCTAGCAGTGCGAAAAAATTAACTTCAGATTTATCTTCTGCTGTGGCGTGGGCTCAATTAATTAGCTCTACTGGGGCGAGTGCCTTTGATAAAGCTGCCAACAGAAGTGTGGAGCAAGTACGTACAGGAGCTGCTACGAATACGTTGCAGTTCCTTACTCAACTTCCTGGACTTATTGCTAATCAGCAAGTACGAGCTTTATTAGCTGTTCCTGATCTTCCTACATCTATTGCAGCCGATTCTCATACTCCAAGAGTTTTGCAAGCTTCCACACACACCTCTCCCTCTTCTAGTTTACCTTCCATATTTTCCTTTACGCCTACACAAAACAGCGATCCCACTGTGACGACCGTCACCTCTTCCTCCTTCGTCCATTGGACGCCCTCCGTCCCCTCTCCTTTATTTACATCTCCCCCTGAAACAAGTACAGAGATTTGCCTCTTACCATGGCCTCGGAGTTGCTCAGCTATCCGCTCGGAATGTGAACATAGTACAGATTCTGCTTTACTCGAATCCACGAAATGTCAACCCATTCAGTTACTAAAAGATGGATGTCCCAATAAAGAAATTGGGTTTACAGTGGTAGGTGGATATTAGGGAATAGAGAGACAGAGATAGTTATGAAGAGGAATGGAAAGGTATAGAGAGAGGAGAGATTTAGAGAGGAAAGATTTAGAGAGGGAGGGAGAGAGGGTGAGAGAATGAGAGGGGGAGAGAGAATGAGAGGGGGAGAGAGAATGAGGGATAGAGTCTTGTAGAATGGGAGGTATATGTAAAGGGGTTGATCAATGGATATAGCTTTACAGTGATGATGATTCTATAATTCAAAGGAGGAAGCTAAGAATATCTTCCCCCCCTGAAAACCATGGAAAGGGGTAGGATTAGTTTTACCTGTTTTCTTTCTGTTTCTAATCTTGGATTTGTCAAAAGATAGTATAGGCACTCTGCTGCCTTTCTCTTCTTTTACACCCCTTTCGGAGGAGGCTAAGTGTTAATTTTGTTAAGTTTGTCATCTTGATGGAATTCTCCTAGACTGAGCTTGTGTTTTGTCTCCTTTGGTTTGATTTTTTGTTTCCCTTTCTGCTTCATACCCTCTTTTTCTCGCAAGACATTCGTTTACTCTATTTTATATTTCTAAGAGTGCCTCTTCCTGTTTCATAGTCTTAGTTTTCCATAGCTCCTATGTTCTCTTTCACTCCTCAAACTCTTTTTCCCCTGTGTTCTCCTTATCTGTTGTGGCCATACTTTCTTTTCTATCCTTTGTGAAAGCATTATACAACAAAAAGAGTGATGCATGCAAATCTTCCAAGAACCCTGCGATGCTAGCATGATAGAAATGCATCATCGTTAATTTATAGGAGGATTCTAAACCTGGCCTTTTGAGCTTTAGTACGCATCCATTCAAATTCTCTGGTGGTGCTCCTTTTCGATTGAACTGCCGTTATACACTAATTTCTTGTAGCATGGCTACTGTAGATAAACAATGCAGTGTAAATACAAGTACAAACGCATCTCCACGATCCCTTTTTTCCTCATTGGATATTTTTAGAAACACAAAATCTGTTGAACCCAGTATCATCCAAAATAATGCTTCTTTGGGTACCTCTCTCTCAACACTAGAGCAATCTGTTTCTTCCTTCTTTAAAACCATGCGAGGTAAACCCAATGCTGCATTGAGCTTACCCTTGCCAGGTGAGTCATCAAATACTGCAATCGCTAGTCCCAATTCCTCTACCATCTCTCAGATTTCTTCTCACATAAAAAATGAGGTAGATACGTTTTCCGCTATACTTACTAATTCCTCCGTGCAGCTTCCAGCCAATCTGAGTAACCTGGAAAATCTTTCATCCGCCTCTACATTTTTGGATTCTATTTTCTCCTCGTACCTTCCTGGTGTCGCAAAAACAGCATCCGACGTACTCAACTTAACGAATCGCTTTCCTTTAATATTTGGTAATACTTCTCGTTCAAATTCCTCCTTTGGAAGCAAGACAAATAAAAAGAAAGGCCACGAACCGCTACTTTTTGAACCCCCCAAAAGTAAAGAAAAAGAATCCACCATCGAACAAACTCCCTCCTCCGCACCCACGTGGGGGTCCATACTTGGCAAAACAGACGAAACGGGTGCCTCTGCTTCATCGAAGGGAGGCGAAGGGGGAACTTCTCCTAGTGCAGAAAATGCTGAAGTGGCAAGCTCTACCCCTGTGAGTACTACTACGACAACTACTTCGAATTCCACCATTGCCACATCAGAACCTTACTTGGGCACAAGAGAAGATGGAACCTCTGTAGATCCCTCTCCCGTATCCTCTGTACGTGCTTCCTCCAACACCACTGCCACTTCCTCCAATACCCCTGCCATCTCCTCCAATACCACTGCCATCTCCTCCAATACCACTGCCACCTCCTCCAACACCACTGCCACCTCCTCCAATACCACTGCCATCTCCTCCACCACCACTGCCACGTCGATTACCCATGGTAATTCTTCGTCATCAAGTGCGCCTACATCAGTGGCAGAATCCACCTCAGCTACAACAGCAGCAGGGACACCTTCACATGAAATCACTTCTACCACCACTGCCTCACCGCTTCCGAATGCGTCTGTGAACGCCACTGCTTCTGAAGAAAAGGAGTATTTTTGGGAATGCTACAATCTCGCTATTGAATCTCAAGGATCAACCATTGTTACAGTATTAAAACACAGACCTACAAACGAAACTCTGCGAGCTACTATCTTTGGTTTTGGCAGGGATGCGGCCAAAGCTGCAAAAGCTTCTATAGGTAGTACTGTTGATTGCATTGTCTCTAATCTCATAGATTTTAGTTTTGATAGTAAATTTGAAATTTTACCAGATTCTTTTTCTGGTGAAGGTGTAATATTAGATAAGTATCAACCCGATTCTCGAGGAGTTCCGCAAGAGTTACACATGACTAGAGTACCGGGAGGCGCCTCATCGATTTATACTCCGAAAAAAGTGAATACAGGGCAGTATAATAGCACAGCGAGTGGTATTTCGTTGATTACTCCCCCATCATCGCCTTTTGGGATACTTCTTGTCTTGTTATTCTCCTTGGGATGTATATTGTTTTAAGAAGCGCTATCAAGAGAACAAAGCAACAAAATAGTTGAGATTTTTCTTGCTCTACCGCTTTTAATGAAACCAAAGACACCAAAGATGATGTTGAGGTGCTCTAAAGAGCAGACTTTTTTCCATTTTCCATTTGTCGGCATCCGTCTTTACCGATTTGTTTTTATCTGTATCATAATTTTTTCAATTTTTTCTATTTGTATCTTTTCCTTGTTTCACTCGTTTGCAGTGCAATTTTTTACCTTAAATTATATTTTGATGGAGAAGTCTCTGAAACGGGTGTGTAATTTAAACTATATGGTTTTACGTTCTCAGGTAGTAAGTTTATTTGAAATGGTAAACGTAAATTTGTTTTAGTGTCTAGATGCAGGCTGGAGTATGCATTTTTGGAATATCCTCTCTTCCCTTCAAACAGCTATGTGTTAGTTTCTTGTTTAAAAAACAAGTAATAAAATTAAAAATGATTTGTATAAAATGAGACAATTTGCTCATGTTGCTGTGTCGACACTACAAAACATGATTAGTTGCATAAGGTATGAATACGTTGCTGTTCTCATTTTGGATCGACGAGTAAAAATGACCAAATAATTTTCATGCAAGTAAACCCACTTCCAATTTTTTGTTAAAATATAAGGAAAATGATTTCACTGGGTAAAAATTAACCTGAACTGTGAGAGATTTTCTGATAAAAGACGAGTAATAGTGCATAAGGGGCTGCGTTAAAAACGGTTTTGCTAAAGCAAACGAACGAAAAAATGAGGAAAAGCAGCGGCTGTTATATTTCATTCAAAAGAATTTCATTTGTCATCAGAATTAGCTCATGTGTGCAAACTTTAGTCTTTTCAAATTCTCTTCGACAAGCCTTATACGAACATGAAGCACTTAGAAACAGCAAAGTTAACGAAGAATAAACCGAGCAGATACATCTTCGTTTTTGTCACTTCCTGGCTAAAATATTTTTTCCACAGAAATTTTTCTTAATTTGTGTAACAACTTTTTGGTGCAAGATGTGTTATAGTGACTAGTAAAGGCAAGTTAGTATTTAATTTTTGATCTGCTAGAGATAATTTTATAAACGATGTTATGTGTTGCTTCTGTAGTTTTTACATTTTCACAAAGTAAAAACTGGCAAGCATCCCATGTTTTGTCTATTATTATATGAAACGTTTGTTAAACTATAGCTGTGAAATAAGATGGGAATTAACGAGGCTTGTTTGAAACACAAAGACTAACTGCATCTTAATTTGATTAAACTATACATGTAAAGCTACATTGGCAATGGAAACGGTGTAATAAGACCGGAGAATTCGCGAATACGAACAAAAGCCACAACGAGCAACCATACCTATAATACACTTCTTAGAAACTGGACAGGAAAGAAGTTGAAGGATTTTATTGCATTCTTTTCTTTTTTTGTTCAGTCCTGTCGATTTTAATAGAAGGAAATTACATCAAAATTTATTAAAATCAAGAACTAAACGTAGGCATAACATAAAAATTCATTGCCAGTTACGCCAGAGTTAAGTGATTGAAAGAACTAGCTCAGTTCTTAATGCTTTTATCGAGTCACAAACGACTGCAAATTTTTAATGCTTGTCGAGTGGATTTCCCAATACAACAGCACAAGTATTACCATCACTAAACATAAATGTTTTGGAGAATTGTGGTTCGTCTTTTCTTGCCCTATCTATCCATGGCATTTTTTCATTGTTCGCTCTTCTCAAGACAACGCATTCGTTGTTACAGGTAGATATGCTTTTCGTGATGAATCGAGTATGCACTCTCATGTAAGTTATTAGCAAATTTTCATGCACAGCGGAATTACACGCGCCTGTATTACTGTTAATCACCCTTAAACTGTGATTTTGAGAAGGGGCGCGCAATCGATCAGCCATTCCTTTTTCAAGCAGGAGTAACAAATACTGCAAAGAAACGAATAGTTAAGAGTAAAGGCTGCATTCCTCTCTGAAACTGAAAAAAGAAACCGTACCGATGTACAAAGGAGCATCCATCGATTCATTTTAGACAATTTTATATAAACTATTTTCTCTCCTTCAGTAGAGTGAGCTTTTGATGACGTGCTCATTCCTGTTTTCTGCAAGGTAAAGTTAAGTTGTGAATTTGTCTTAAACCGCTCACGCGCCTTCCTCATGAAAATTCTCCTTCGGCTGCAGCACTTCAGATTTCTCTTTGTTCTTTGTGAAAAAATTTGAATGCATTTTAACCTTTTCATATCGTTGTTATGAAATTGGATATGGCTAGTTTAGCACTGCAGCTCTTGCGAAACACCAGACAAACGACTGTACTATCAAAATACTAGAGATACACTTTTAATACATATCAATTCATTACACATATGAAAGTATCGCATACATCGTGTATGTAGCGAATAACAAAAAAATGCTAATCATACGTAATAAAATATTCTTAAATTACAGTTTCTTTCTCAAATGAAGAACAGGAAAAAATGCAGGTATAATACGTAAATAGGATTGAATGGGTACATACTTGCGTTCCCCCTAGACTAATTGCTTTCTTCTGGCTCTTTACAAAATCAACACATTTTCGAATCATACCTGTGCACATCCTGCAGATAATTTCAAAATACTTCAGCCAATTTTTACTTTCACATCTTTCTAAAATGACAAAACTAGCCCTTTCAAGTCACCTCTGCATACCAACAGATCTCAGTACGCTTCACCGTTTTCTAACTGAAACGATGCCTTACTTTACAAAATATCTGTTGCATTCTCTCATTGCTAACAAAAATTGTCATTATATTGCGTGTTTTCCAGAGGATTTTTGTTCAATGCATTTTTGTAAGAATTTCTAACCCTTAATCAACAACGCCATTCCCATCAGCAGGCGAATTTAAGGTTTAAAATATGGTCTTCACAAAGTTTTCATATATTAAAAAGTTATTACTACCTAGAATAACAAGAAAGGAGCATTTCATTTTGGTTAAAACGTAAAATCCACTCCATACAATACTCTTTTGCCACGATTTTCGACAAAAAAACAAGAGAGAACGCAAAATAGCTTCATCAAGGAGCAGATTGCAGTAATTATTCTTCCAGTCCTCTCTACAATGGTAATGAATGCCAATACAAAAAAAAGCGAAGCACACATATTCTAGAATCTAATGCAAAGCATTGTTCGCATAGTTCGTTTCATCACAAGTTAGATATAGCAGGTAAAGGGAAAATTCTAAAATATGAACATAATTTTTTATTACTTTCGTTGTCGCATTCTGTCATTACCGGTGTATACTCAAAGCTATAGCACTATCCAAAAAAAGATTAAGGATATACAGAATCTGCTTTTTCACCAAAAGGGAAAGCAACGAGTTCTATACATCCAGATTATTTTCTTCTAAGGGATACAAGGCATTCGCTCCACGCATACATATTCCGAGAGGATACACTCAAACCATTATCTACATAAATGTGATCCAGCGGGTTGTATAGTGCGCTTGAAATTCTTTTGTTTCATCTGTTTCGAAAAAGAGTTTTGTTGCAATTTTGCAGAGTATTCATTTAATCGGAATGGTTTGCATGAACGGAATGGTTGGCATGTACAATGCAAGGAAAAACAAGCAGCCTCCAACAGACGTTGAAGCGTTATTTTCAGTGTAATTCATCAAAATTGTCGGATTTTATGAGAGCTCCTAGATGCGTGAGTACATAAGGAAATCCCCATGAAAAGAGAAATTCGTGAAATAAAACATACGAAATACATTATTACTAAAACGAAGAAATTCAATATGGTGAGGTGTCTTAGTTTATCACCTACGGCCCAAAGGAATAGTATTTGCCCCCGAGTAGGAATTTCCATTTCGATAATAATGCGAAGAACTTCCACCTCCCCATCGTCGATGGGATCCATTCACATTGGAAGAATGTCCTACCATACTTTCCAACTGAGGATTAATTGGTTGTTTGGCTTCCCTTAAAACACGTACTAAATCTTTGGCTAGCCGAAATTTATCAGCGGTGAAAAACGAATAAGAATGACCTACAAGAGTACAAACAAAAAAAATACACAAAAATACTTTATTTTGCAAATTTATAAAAATCAATTAAATGAGTAGGGAAAATGAAACACAGTGCGCACCAGATCACAGAATAAAAACAAAAAATACATCACCTTTTAACTTCCCCCCGCCCAACAGAAGAAAATTTTTCATACTATTATTCTAAAATAACAGATAAATTGAAGGGCGTGCGCAAACAAGAATTACAACAACAACAAAAATCAGAATACTCACGGTAACGGGCGATAAAAAAATCACATGATTTCATAGAATGGATCGCTCTATAAATCATATTTTTTAAACATGGATTACATTTGCTACGAGAAACTATGTGGTCTATATACCTTTACATCCAGCTCTTCCAGTTCTTCCAATTCGATGTATATAATCTTCGATTTGGCTGGGAAAATCATAGTTAATAACATACTGGATATCCTTCACATCTAAACCACGAGAAGCAACATCTGTTGCAACCATAACGGGGCTTCGCCCCGTCTTGAATTCATTTAATACCCAACTGCGTTCTTGTTGTTTCTTATCGCCATGAATACTCAGAGCTGGCCATCCGTCCAATCGTAATTCACGAGTGAGTGTATCTGCCCCTGCAAATTAAAAACAATGACATGACAAAGGGTTAAGATTAACAAAAAAATACAATACCAGGATATAAGAAAAAGATTTTGAATGAAAAAAAATATATAAAATGTATGGATCAAAAATATATAAAACAGAATGAGATAAAATAGCGCAATTTCAAGGCACGTACATTTCTGAGAGATAAATGGCAGAGAAACAAAAAACAAGAGAAAAATCAAGATTTCAGAGAGGATGACATAAAGGAATACAAAATTCGCCTAAATCTATGACAAAGAAGAGGACTACAAAGAAAATAAAAAACCAAACAACAGCCTATATCTCAAGATGAACAAAAACGTTTCAAATCTACAAGATATTCCCTCATATTTTCGTAAAAAATCGAAGGAATAGAAGGAGGAATGCACTTTTCATAGATATACGAATAGAAACATATATATACTTCTTAAGAATTCCAACTCTGTGACCGTCGCATGAAAATATTTATTTACACAAATAACACACCTTTCTTCGTTTCAGCAAAGATAAGAATCCGAGAGCCATCCATAATTTTTTGCAATAAACTTCTCAAGGTATTACGTTTTTCATATTCCTACAAATTACAAAAGACGCACTATGAGTACTAAAATACTTGAAAAGAGGAGGAAAAAATAGAAAAAATTCACCCTCTCACAAGAAAACCTCACCTTTACTGTGAAAACTCGTGTGGAGTAGAGATTTTAACACACAGTTTTTCATCACACAAAGTTTGCACCAAGAAGGGTATTTCTCTTCCTTCACAAATTGAAGAGATATACAAGAGAAAAAAGAAAAAATCACTCTCTCCATAGACAAAGTATGCCTTTTATATACACACAAGTGATAGCCTCTAGCAGGTTTTACTGCTCTCAATAGGAAGCCATAAAATAGAGAGAAAAAATGGAGGATAAACAAGTTACTACAACGCTGAAGGTCTATCAAAAAACGTTTATGATCCATCCAAAAGTTACAACGGAGATAAGAATAAGACTACGAGAAAAGGAGTACACGAGACGACGATTACAAAGAATCACGATGTAAAAAAATATATAGAAGAAGATAGGCATAGAGAAAACGAGAGGAAGAGTGTTCAAGAGTGTCGGTGTAGCGACAGGGTCGAGTTTTTTTTCTTTTTCTACGGAGTATTTCCGTCCTTTCCTTTAGAGGAAAAGTAGAGGAAAAAAGCATCCATAAAAAGAAGAAAATAGCCAAGATAAATCAACCACACCGTACACTCTTACCACATAGCTCATAGCGTGTTTCAACAGGGCAGGTTTTAAAGCAATCGAATAGCCAAATCTGCGTCGTAATGTGGTCTAGCACTTCAAAATTCCGCCCTTTGATAAATCTACGCTCGCTACTTCCTCTCAAATTCTAAATATAAAAAATAAGAAAACGTCAGCAAGACAGAGTGGCAATTTTAAATCTACTTAAAATTACGCAAACAAAATGTACAGCCACAAAGAAAGAAGTGAGAGAGAATGACTACCAGTGAGAAAAAGAAGAAACTATAAGCATACATACAAAAGGAGTTAACACATTTGACCCACACCACTAAGAAAAAAATATCCAACACGCTTTTGCTCACTCTAGTAGTGTACACACATTTCCTGTATTTCCTTATAATAGCAGGAAATACCAAAAATAACAAAGAAATTCAAAGAGGAAGAAAAAAAACGTATTGAACACACATTCTTGAACAAGGAAATACAATAAAAAGGAGCATCCATTGAGAATAAGAAATAAAGGATTGCTCTTTCCTCCTTGTCAAAATTTAGAAAGAAATACACACACCGTGTAACCAAAAACAATACTATCAAAGTAAAAACAAAAAATCCTCTCTCCTGTAGATAATGGAAAAAGAGAAGAGAGAAACCACAAAAATATCAATGAAAAGATCTAGAAATGTTCATTCCCAAACTTTAAACTGATATTCTCACACTCAAAAAACATTCGGATCACAATTTGGAGGCAAGGAAAATAACACGAAGCCTTGTCTTCTTCAATAAAAGGATACTCTTTGTTAATAAAACAAAAAAATTCCACTTTCATACATTCCTTACGCCTCTCTCATGACATGCAAACTCTGCTCTTCATTAAGAGAGAGGCATAGGCATGCAAAGCATCGTTTCAAGAAGAAAAAATAGAGGCAAGAAGTACAGAAATGATCCATAAATTTTTTTTCCAATACACTTGCGTGTGCCTACTTTCTATTTGAAAAAAAAATTCTCATGCTATCCACTTTTTACTCAACCCATACGGTAAAATCCAGGAAACAAATGCATCAAACCTCTATCCTGTTTACCCCTTGTATGAAAAACGAAAAAAATGATTCATTACGACTAAACATTACACCATCGCTCTCCATAGAAAAGAAAAAATTAAGATTCCTTGCTTAAGCTTAGCCATTTGATAATTGAAAACAGATAAGAGCATCCGTCTATGTTCACACGAGGAATTAAAGTTTTCATCCTCAATGACTGTATTACCTGTACAATAATAATTTCTTGTTTTATCGTATGGCAAGATCGTAAATCCAATGATCCAATATTAATATGTACAGGTTCCTCTCTGCAAAGATCTCGAGCCAGAATTTGTACCTAATTTTTAAAAACAATCAAAGAATGACAAGAACCATCGAAATGGATTCTACAAATATATACGTTCAAGGATATCAATACAGTCGATATATAAGCAAAACAGGGTGACTTCTCCTTGTGAATGCATCCTATATCACCAGCATCCCAAAAGCAGTTTTTTTCTTTTCGGTTTTTTTATACTTTCCTTGCCTTATTTGTTGCTCTCTTTCTGTATAGCCGTTGTCAACTTTCTATGCTTGTATGAGATTCTTATCAATGCATGCAGACGTACCTCTTTGGGCCATGTAGCAGACCACATCAATGTCTGTCGATCAGGGCGAATTTGGCTAACAATCTTTCGAATTTGCGGTTCAAATCCCATGTCTAACATACGATCAGCCTCATCCAAAACAAGATATGTGACACGATGAAGATTCGTCGTATTGGACTGGAAAAATAAAACAAAGATACTATATACTATCAGAAAAAATGAAAATAAAGAGAACAAAGGGAAAAAATAACAAAATTATAAAAGTTTAGAACATAAGAGGGAAAAAAGAGAGAAAAAGAAGAAAAAAAAAAGACAAAATAGTATCGACACTAAGGGCCTCCCTTTGACAAAAAATGTATGAACAACAAAAGGGGAAGGAGCAGATGATAGAGAACAACAGAGAGAACCACAGAGAGTGACAAATTCTCTCAAACAGTTCCTACATTAAAACAGCCACCAAAGTAAAAATAGTAATGGGTGTACCTCTAAGAAATCAATCAGCCGGCCAGGACATGCCAACACCGTTTCTACACCAGAACGAAGTTCCATGGCTTGAGGTCGCTTCGGAACACCGCCATAGACGACAGCAGTCTTAATTCGAGAGCTAGCACCAAAATTCCTGGATTCTTGAGCAATCTGCTCAACTAATTCACGAGTAGGAGCCAAAACTAAGACAATCGGACCATCACCAGGGCTGAAAAGATACACCATCATAAGCAACCAAAAAAATTAAAGGAGAAATGCAAAATACTTATAGTATAAACAAAAAGAGATCAGATAAAAGAGCAGTCATACGCAACAGAGCGAACGCAGGCAAAAAAAAAGAGAGAAGTGTACACGTACTTAGAGTGTACGTACACTATAAGTCTGTCCCCCCAATGCATGCATTATGAGATGGAGAGCCACCCAATTCCAATGTCTCATTGTAACACTCTATCTCGTGCTATCGGTTACAGTGCGTAGCCGTCAATTAAAACCCCATAACCGAATAATCAAAAAGAGAAGAATGGCTCTGTCGATATACCAGTGCATTCTCTTTACTCTGGAATCAATCCTGCTGAATTTTATCCTATTTTTCACTCTTACCGCAAATAAGGTTGCGCATTGATATGCACAACCGCAGGCAAAAGAAATCCCAAGGTTTTTCCTGATCCTGTTTCGGCAATACCAATCATATCCCTACCAGAGATAGCAATAGGCCATCCTTGAATTTGAATTGGGGTGGGGGCCACGAATCCAAGTTGACGAAGGCTTTCCAAAATATAATCAGGGAAAGAAGATTTCTCAAAAGTTGTGACAGGTTTGGGTACATTTCGACCTGATCAAAAAACAAAGTATTGACTATCTCCTAGGTTTACGAAAAAGCGCAGCATAGGATCTACATATAACCAACAAAAAGATACAGAAAATACGAATCCTTATCCTAACAATCTGAAAAAATAGTCGATCTTACAAGCATAATACACGTTTGACTTGTTAGCGATGCCGTATTCGTATTAGCATATTAAGCTTTATGCTCTCCCACACACTCAAAGAGTCATCATTCATTCTTGAATTACAAACTTCTCCACCTCGATGAGCGTTTTCTTACATACCATGCCCACGTGCTACATACCGGATACTATTGTGATGCTGTGCTCACGACGAAGATGGTCAACATCTTCACCAGTTAACTGAGCAACATCAGGATGTTCTTGATAGAAATTCTTTTCAAATGGAACTAGGGCAGTATTCTTCCAGTCTACAGGCCTCAAACGGCTCCCAATAGTAGCATCGTCATAGGAAGAAGGAGTGCGCGAATGGTAATCAGAGTAAGAACTACGATATCCACTAGAATGATAATGATGAGACATTGTGAAGCCTATAAAAAAAGAAAAATGTATCAATTCTACGCAAACTCGATCAAAAATATATACTATCTAGCGATGGAATAAGACAGCTTGATCAAATTATTCCCAAAATTTGAATAACATTCCTACAGACAACCAATTTTTTCACTTCGTTTAGTAACAGTTCATATATTTCTATTACAATCTATCAATTGTTTCACAAACTAATGTAAACATAACAGCAGTAGCTCTATTGTAAAAACTTCTACTGAAGCAAAGCAATAGATCTGCGTTGCTCAGAAAACAGAACAAAACAAATTCTCTAGGGAAAAAAATAGACATTGCCCATTGAAATTGCAGAAACACGAAAGAAACAAAAAGAAGACAATCCGTGTCTCTTTCCATATTACAGCTCATAATTAATTCTAGACAAGAAAGCAAAGAGTACTAACTCTAAAAACTAGAAAATTTTTGATGATAGCAGCTTACAAAAATGAATATGGTCCGACAGAACAAATATAATAACGCTTCGAAAATGAAAGGATGGGGGGAGGAGATGCAATGAATCAATACCGAGGTCAACAAATGCGAAAAACCACAACAAACATAAACCGAGCAGAGCACTACCTGCAATACAATAACTTCGAATCCGAAAACGAAACAGAACAATAAAAGAAGAAAGCAAAATACGAGATGACAGCAAAGAAGAAAAACAAAACTATATGCTCTAGTTGAGAAAGATTGCAAAAACAACGACGGAGACAAAATAGAAATTAAAGAAAGGAAAAGATAAGGAGAAGCAAAAAAGATAAAGATAGAGAGAAGCAAAGCAAAGAAAGAAATAAGTTAGCTCCTTAAGAAGAATCAACAAAACAAAGAAGCTACAAAGAAGAAAGCAGTAAAAAAGCAGCAAGAACAAAAGAAAGGTTGCAAGGAATAATTAATGAAACGTAGACGTCAGCAAGTTGTGAGGACCGCCAGAAGAGACACTTATGCACTGATGAATCGAACGGTCAATAAAAAAATGTAAAGCAGTAACCTGCCATGAAAAATCAAACACAAGAGCGCCTTAACGAAAAGAAATTATCAGCAGCAAATTCGGTGGTTTGCATGTTGCTTAACGTTTTGACTTCGTCACAAGACCTTGGTAAACAATGGGAGGGTCTCTGTTCTAACGAGCTTACACCGAGTAACAAATACGTAGGGTAAAACATGAAAAACTGATAATATAGGGGAGTTTTTCAAACAAAATTCGGCCGCAATATTGAAATTTACAGAAGCATGTTTTTCTTCGTAGAATTATTGGAGTTTTGAAAAATAGCATCTCATTGCATGCATTCAATTATTAAAATATTTTTGTGCTCAGTACTGAATTAAGAGCTAAAAAAATCTACTTTCGCGTAAGCAGCATAATGTGAGAAATTGAAGGTTTAAAACTGCTATAAAACTTCCCGTAAAATAAAAGGTAATTAATGACTGTTTTTGATTATCTAACCAAAATTCTAAGATATGAATATATTCTTGGGAATGAAAAATAATCAAGAAGCAGTTTGTGGTTGCTTAAACGAGCACCTGTGTGCCACCCGGTGAGAATGTACATATTCATAGTATGCACGAGAGTTTGGAAAATTCGATACGCAAAAGTAATAAGTGATTACCATCTGTAGTTAATCGAATTTTATCAATAATATGTGGACTGCTAGCATCCGTAACTAACGGCTTTGTGGGTCTTTGCTTGAATGGAGAGCATTGAAAATTATTTGGATGACAGTTAGAGCAGAAGATGTAACAGTGGTAAACACCACATTCACAAAAGAAGAATCAAAAGCATCATTATATGTAAGATTGATAAACAGAGTTGAAACAAAAAAGAGATTTATTATTAAAGAAGAGAATTTTCTCAGCTATTTATTTGCTATTTACTGTTTTTGCTTATTGCATTCTCAGTACACTAAGAATCTCTCAGTGTCAAGGGAAAATATAATGTATTTTGCTATTCCTGGAATATTTAATTTGAGCAAGTAGAGTATAACTTACGTTCCTGAATAATAAGGTACAGGCAAATATTTTTAGTGACGTTACCTTATTATTAAGTGTTGATAATCGCTATTTAATAAGTAAATCTACAATTTTTATTTCTTGTCATATAGAAAGATCAAAAATATACAAGACGCATATTGTTGCAGTTCCGTTGATTTGCAAAATTAGGGAGTTACTTTTCATTAGGCAATACCGAGTAATTAATAATCAAAGACCATTTAATTTAATTTGGTCGTAAAAAGACAATTGAAAAATACTATTCTTCCTATTGTCTACAATTGTTATTCACCTCCTTTTAATAGTAGCTAAAATTAATGAATGCATGGCAGATCAATTTAACACCCTTGATTACAATTTTCTTCGGTGTATAGCTATTAAATACTTGCCTCTCACTCTTAGTGAAGCAATTAAACTGCATACACTTTATTGATACATCCGTAAACGATTAGAAAGGGTGATATTTATCAAATCTTCATTATCATTGATGGCATGCTTAGCAATTGAAGCCTCATACAGTTAAAAAATAAAAATAACCGTCTAAACATAATTTTCATACTGGATACACATTTTTACAAGAATAAAATTGACTGTCTATTACACTTGTGCTACATAAAATGCAATTTATTAGTAATGCTTAAAGTATAAATGGTTTTATATGTGCTGCGTTTTAAAGCTCCCTGCTTTCTCCAAATACTGCAGCCTGTACCGTCGCATATGATTGTAGAGGTTACTTTGAATTAAATTAAAAAAGATTAATGAGTAATCGTTTGTATCATTTTTTGCTAAACTCAATTTAACAAAAATACATTAACAGCAAAGATGCTACTGAGAACTTGAAATGATATTCAAAGCAAAAAATTAATAATCATTTATTTTGAGCTTCCCCAAATGGAATAATCAAATAAACATAGATTGCACAACATAACATTTTAACATGAAATAATATTTTATTCATAGTGTGCAGGCCTACTTACATGCTTTTACATACATTAAGTACACCAAAAGTTATTTTTTAGCAGCTCTGCAAAGAATAGTGCAGGGAACTTTACCTTACAACATTGATTTGTCTAAATTGAATAAATATTCGTTATGATGTGTTGTTGCTTACAAATATAGAAAAATGTTTTATTGCATTGCTTTTTTGTTAGATTATACGCTGAAGCCAATACGAGAATGATCATCAAATTCGCCATTAAACATGCTTTCAAAAATACAATATAAGTGATTAATGAGCTGTTTCTTCGTTTTTGGAAAGTATGGCTTAATACACAAAATTGCATACCCAGCAATGAATATAGTATGAAACCATCGCGTGTGCGTTGGTTTCATTACAAGTGAAGAAAAATGATCATATTTAATTGGGTTTAGATAAATGCCACACAGATTTGCTATTCGCAAATTTGTGTAATTGATATAGCTGTATCAGAGGCAATCATTCTTAAAAAAGTAGCCATAAATGCTTTTATTAACGAAAAAAGTACATTCAAATCTAAAAGAAAACAAATCATTAACTTTAGCACAAGCTTTACACGGGCATTGCTAATATGTATTTTTTAGAGTCTATTCAGTAGCACAGTAGCATATTCTCATAAAAATTAACGTAGCATCCTCGTGTTACAAGTTGATCACTTAAATTAAAATAGTTGATCTTTTTTCACATTGTCTTTAATTTTTTACTAGTTATCTAATAAATTGGAAATTTGTCGATTGCAAATATACTTTGAAGGCAGAAATGAGCAAGGTGATTGTACCTGCAACCGGGAAGGATTGAGTGCCACCTTGCACCTGTACGTGTACATACAGGCAAAAGTATAAAAAATTACTTCAGCAGTCAAAAATTCAATAAGTGTCGTGTTTTAGACTATCATATAAAAATAAAAATTAGCTGAAAGAAGTTATAGCAGTATGACCTAGGGATGCATCTTTTATTATTCCTACTGTCGATATTAGCCTTTTGGCATTGTGACGCGAGAAATACACCCAAGTCAGCCAATTCGTTTAGTGGAGCTTTTACGGAAATGAAAGAGTCCCTACTGACTACTCAAGCTGGTGTGAAAATGCTCAGATATGTGATAAAAGTGTAGTAATATTACTCAAAAATAATGATTGTAAAGTATCCATGAAATGAAGTGAGCATGTGGGGCAATGGGTTTATTTTGTGTTTGCTTTCATCTTCCTCAGACGTCTATGTCATCACCAAGCCATTTGGGGATATTTTCTTACCTAGTTCTCAAAATGAGGTGAGTATGTCAACTTAAACCCCACCATAGTCAGGCCAATACGGGGAAGTGCACTCATTGTATATACTAGCAAGGGCAAATTGTTGTCGTGGCCGCTGAAGGTATTACACTTCACAATGCATTTTCGAATGATAAACTGAATGTTCTCTATGCCTTTGCCCCGGTCAGTGCATAATTTTCTTATTTGCAATCCATCAGTAGCATAACTTTTGCTAACTCCAATTGTCACAGCTATGCTTTGAAAAGGCACGATTGACATCGACAAATAATCACATAAAAGGTACAGAAGAATATTTGAAAGCTATAACAGCGACATCTTCAGGTGCCATCAGGGCCTTATGCATTGGCATGTTTTGACATAGATATGCAAATTCAAAATAAAAAAGCTCGCGATGATGTAAACTACTATTTGTTTCATCTATTATTGTTTCTGTTCCTCATGGGACTGACACGCAGACTTTCGATGGCAACATTGCAATAGTCCCTACAAAGCTATGCAAATTGCAATATCCCTTCTTACCTAAGCTAGCAAAGGCGAGAAAGTGTTTGCAGCAAGAATTACTTACACGGCAAAACGGCTATGAAAAAAATCGATGGATTATCGGATATGCGTAAGACGCAAGTAATTATGCGAAGACATAAATAATATAGAAGTATTAGTATTCAGGGAACCTGTAAAAACTTGGATGAATAATGGTATACTTTTTTCATTTTAGTGTGCTATGATTATTATTTTTGCTTTACACAGGATTGCGCTGCCCTCTTCCAAGTGAAGTAAGCAAAAAGGCATATATTATGCAAATTAATTATAGAAACTTTTGGCAAGAACTACCTCATGCTGTAGAGAAACGAAATCAGAGCTGTGCAAAAATTTTATGCGCATAGACTAGAAAATTTCCTGTATAAAAACATAGTCAAGTATTCAGTCATTGCGATTAAGAATGAGCTCTCAAGATATACTTCTATTGTTGCAGCACGCAACGTGGAGATTATTTTCTTGGTCCTGAAAAGTTTCACGATGAAGAAATAAGTCCATCCCTCTCCAAAGACGGACAAATTCTATTGATACGGTAAACATTGTACAAAAATAGTAAGGGACGAAATAGTAAGGCTGCCATGCGTACTGGTAAGAGCGGCCCCATCTAATGAAGAAGACCCGCATGCATCCATTCGAAATGTCGGCTCTAATGCCGGGTTAAATTTAGTTATCAACACAGCAAAAGGTGCAAAGAAAATAGCCAGCAAGGAGCAGGTCAATACTATAATGTGAAATCTACATGTACTGCAGCGGGTGGTGAAACGGCACGATTTATCCCAGTTCGCAGTGCCTCAAATTTTTCACTGCGGCGCTTGGTTGTAAGTCGTTGCTTTCCTTTCTAAGCATTGCTGCAAAAATTCAGAAAAAATGGCATTTTTTCTATCAGGTCTTTGAGTTTGGAACTCCCAAATTATCTTGGGATACAACGTGATAATTTTTGCTATCTTTGTCACTCAAGGAAATAATTTATTCGGTCATGTGGATAACACAATTTGCAAAGATTCGTACTAGTTAAAGCAATGCCATACCGAGATAAAAAAAAATTTTATACTTGGTATCTTTCTACAATGTTCACTTAATGATTCATTTAGAATAGAATTAGTGTGTCATTAAAGTGTCATTTTTATGAAATGTAATTTTCATTCAAATGTGACATCTCTTATATTTTTACATCTTACTATTTTTTATCCCCTCTAAAGTTTATACAAGCCTTTGTAACAGAAGTGAGATTGTTTATTACCCGGAGACACATTAAGTAATAATATTAAATGCTAAATCGCAGACACATTTCTTGTTTCCCTCAGTATCTGTGTAGTATTATTTTATCAAGACGCTTGATAAATTCACTATAGTTTTCACCAAAGGATTAAAATTTAAATCAAGGTAGCAACAAAGCAGAAAAATATAAGTCTCTTCTACAAATTGATGCTATCGTGGAGGATGCTTCTTTTGAAAAAATTTGTATGCTTACAATATTCTTACTTTGTCCTAAAAAAGTCCTCGCATTGTAGGATAGATATGCAATATCAAAGTAAAGAATTAAAAAGAAACTTCCTTTTTATTGAAATAAACTGTTGGAATCTACATAATCTCAAAAAAGTCTACGATTGGCCCATGCTAAAAGTTTCCTAGTAATTTTTGTGATGATGTAACAATTGTACTATTGTGGTAATTTCTAGTAAGTTTCGTAGAATTGAAATCATTATAGTTAGTAGCAACTAATTTCTTTTTTAATACGTAGTAACTTTGAAAGGATGTAAGAATGAGTAGATAATCGGTAACAGTACCTGGAGTGGTAGTAAGTTAAAAACGAAATGATTAGGATTGTATTCGAGTGCACACAAATGCAACCGACGCGCGAGTAGTGACAATTAACTTAACCCCCGAAGATGAGTGATTAAAGTAAGGGAGGAAGTTCTTTTCCAATGGTACTTTTTTATTGTTGGATAAAATTATCATTCATATTGGCAATGGGGCTATCTGAATTCATATTGGGGATGGGGCTATCTGATCTCTTTGTAAGATTGTCAGGCAAGGATAGCATTTTTCTTTATGTAGTTCAAGTAAGAAGGCATTGGTAAGTATTAAATCTCTTTAGAATTCTTTTATTAAACATTTTGTTTTATACCCGAAATCTTCTTTGCACATTCCGCCACGCAATTCAGTTACTGCAACAATTCGGCAGACAAGGCAACAACATAAAAATAATCGTTACAGATGATGAAAAATAGGAAATTTTATTCTTTCCTTCACCGCCGCGCATATTAAAATTTATATACGAAGATCGCTCTTCGCTTTAGAAAAACATTAGCACAAAACAGCAGTAAAGTTGTGTCAAAAGTAAAAATACTTTACCACTCAAAATGGTCATAGATACTATGCAAATTCCTGCGGTAGCGGCTTCTCTAGTTCTTTCACAATCCTTCCCCACAACAAAATTGAATGGTTACATTTCTGATTTTTCATGGAAACAAACATTAGATTAATTTTAATAGAATTAAAAAATAAGAGGCTATTGCGAGATTTTATTTTGCACCTGTTAAAAAGTATTCCAAAGGAAATTATCAATTTTCATTGATTAAACAGCTTTTCTATAGCAATTAAAGGAGAAAATACGACCAATACTGCATAAACTGGAATAGTACTTCTATAGGCTATTGCTGTTATTGACTTCTTTGTTTACTCTTCATTCTTTCAGTGATTCATGGGCATGTTTTCTACGTTATGTAATCAATGAAAAGTCGCGGAGTATGTCAACTAAAGTATTGCCAGCGTTTAAAAGAGAATGGTTAATTGGAATAGTTGTAAAATAATGACTAAAAAGTAATGAAGTCATGAGCACAGCTACAAAACTAAAAATTCCAAGAATCAATACTAACATTTCACAAAAGCAAGGGAAGCTAACAAGCAATACTGATTACATCCCCGGACTATAGATTCTGCAATATATTATTATTTCTTTTTTCCAGTTTATGCAAGTGCAGCAACAGTGCATTCTATTTACCAATCTCTTATATACTGAAAAAACGACGGAAAGAAGGTATATTCAGTAAAACCGGCACATACATCCCAAAATAGCTATTTTTATTGTTACTATTGTTATAGTTATATACATATTATCCCAGTTGGCGGCTTTGATCTCATATTTTAAAACATTTACTTGTTTAGTAGATTATAGAGCGTATGGCTTTATTAATATTTTTTCACCTGAAGGTTCTGATAAAAAACAAATTTATGCCACCTCTAAAAGCGTTACTGAGCAACAAAGAATAAAATGGTATACGAAATTTTTGGCATGCTTCTCAGCGTAGGGCGGAAAACTTCGATAGCCTGTAGGTTATAATATCTGCATTGACGCTAAACAAATTACGTTTCGAGGCCCGCCTTTAGATGATCGTTGGCAAATTTTATTTTATTTCACCCCTTTTAATTCCTCCACAACAATATCTACAGTACGTTAAATCGCATATATTGGAGAAGTACACCATTTTTTGTGTCCAAACTTGAAACTTAAAACTTTCTAGCATTTGATTTGTTCGATTCAATGTAGGTATAAAAAGCATCACTACGTGCCTTCATTTTTCCTTGTGAATAAACATAGATTAATTTCCAGCACATTCCCAAACCACCAGAATATGCATTCCCGTATGAAAAGTTCATGTGTAGGCTACGATAATGCGCACCATTGCGATGTTTCATAGCAAGGTATCACAATTTACGAATAACTCGCGCAGGTAATCCCAAGGCTAAAGAAGAAGCGGGAATATCTCTGGAAACGACACTTCCGGCCCCAATTACGCTATTATCACCAATAGATACACCTGTGAGGGATGAGACAGACATAAACTGAACTTACTGAAGGAAAGCAGATAAAGTCTTGTTTAAATATGTTTCTAAAAAGTAAAGTGCAGTCTAATTACATTTCAAGCAAACCTGGCAAAACTACACTTCGCCCACCTATCCAGACATTGCGACCTATTACTATTGGGTGAGCGGTTTCTGCTTTGCTTTCTCGTGACAACTGCAAAAAGAGTCAAAACTTTTGTTATATTATAAAATAGTCAAGTTTTACACATATAGGCACAAATTACCGGGTCAGATGGATGTGAGGCAGTATACAAATGCCTAAAAAAGTTAAAACAGAGAAATAAATGAGCGTTTTGAACAGGAAGCGGAATTTTTGAAAGCATCAAGAAAAAAAAACTGTTTAAAAGAATGTGCAAATGTTAGTGATGACATGATCGCATTGTTCGACTTACACTCCGGGTCCTGTACAGAGTAAAAACGAAGAGCTTTTGATTATAAATTTTCCATATGTAGAATCATGTCAAGCTCAAACGACATGCAAAATTACCCATACCAAATTTTGTCTCTGAACCAATTCGAACCTCCGCACAGTCAAGAATCACACAATCATAATTGAAGTAGACTCCTGTGAAGTTTAATGCAACAATATTTGTGATATAACGAGATTGTGCTCGTGGAATAGTATTTTGGAAAAAAGAAGCTGTGCGATACGATAATGGCTTTACCTTTTTCCAAGTAAATATTGAAACCGTAATCGCATCGAAAAGTTGGTTCAATGCGTACATCTTTACCGATACTTCCAAGTAAGCGCTCTAAAACATCTGTTCCAGCTTCATATTGCTCCTTACCACAAAGCTTGTTGTACTTTCGACATAGGAGACGGGATTGACTCCGTGCTTCAGCCTGCAACAGAGAAGAAGCAGTCTCGGTTTTTCTTGAGTGTAAGCACAAGAAAAGCTTTGGAAACAAGTTTTCATACTAATTGTGGTGCAGTTGGGTAATATTCCTTTCCTCCAATCATAAGATCCAGGTCAGTACATGCAAAATTAGCAGCTCTCTTCCCATTTCCTTTCAGTTGAAGATAGGGAGAGTCCGCTTCCTTTTCCATTTTGATACCTCAAAATTTTTGGTTCTACCACCGTACACGCGCAAGCGTGGTGTATGATAAAAGTAAATGTGTAGTATTCTCCTATTGTTAGAACGGAAAGAAATGGGCTATGGTCGCGTTACCCCGATAAGTTCTTATGCTTATTCCTTACTGAGATGTTGGCCTCTCCCTTCGTTATCGTCTGCACGCAGAAAACACCAATGCCAATCGAGTATGCAGCGCGTCCGCCGGTGTAGGTTTAGGTAGCTTTTTGGATGCCCATTCGAACAGGAAGCACCAAGCTTCGCCAGTTAGCTGTGTCATATCGAATATGGTTTCAACTACCATTTGTCAGCGCAGCGCATTCTGTTGTAAAGCCAATGTAATCTTAAACAGCTGTTAATTAATGGCTTCATTTCGAAAGTTTGTGCTGCTTTCAGTTAGGGATGATAGGAAAGTACTTGAGACTATAGACGAAACTTACTCTATATATAACAATTACACTATTGTGATGATTGTAGTAAGGAAAGTTATTACTACTCGCGCGTCGGTTGCATTTGTGTGCACTCAAATACTACACTCTCCAGGTACTGTTACCAATTATCTACTCACTCTTGCATCCTTTCAAAGTTACTGCGCATTAAACAGACTTACAATTCTACGAATCTTACTTACTACAAATCTTAGCATTTTTCTTTAAGTAGTTTAAGTAAGAAGATATTGGTAAGTGTTAACTCTCTTCAGAAATTCTTTTATTAAACATTTTGTTTTACATCCAAAATCTTCTTTGCACATTCCGCTACGCAATGCAATTATTGTATCAATTCAGCAGATAAGGCAATCATAGAAAAATAATCTTTACTCTTATAATGTGTAAAAAAATCTTTCCAATTTTTAAATTAAACCAACATTTGCATAAGCTGATAACAGCCCGAAAATCGGAAATGAAGGCTTCGGATAGCATGAAAAAAGTTATAGCCGCATAAGCAAGCAAGGGCTTTAATGTAATTAAGGCACTTGCTTTCTATTTTCAATATTATAAATACAAGAAATAATAAATATAAAATAATTTAATTTTAGGCTCTACGGCAGAAATTAGAAATGCTGGAGTGAAAACATCTTAGGTTTAAAGGGTATTTTTGCATATTTTGTAATTATTACTATTTTGCGACTGCAAACAACCTATTTAGAGCAAATACAAATTCTTCCAACATTCTTTATAAACAATTTATCCTTGAGCTAATATGAGGACAATTTTTCTCAGAAATACGGATATCAATTTCACAATTTATATGTTCCAATGACTGAATGTCCAGAAAGCTTGTTCATGCGCTATATCTACTGTAACTGTATCCGTCCAAGCAGTTCATCTTTATGCCTTAATTACGTTTGTTTTATTTTCTCAGGGATTCAAGTTGTACGGATCGATTACATCTATTGGAATCGTATGCACGCATACTTGGAAAATCCAATTGGGTGTGGCTAAAAAGTAATCATCTCCAATTTCAAATCTCGGAATAAGGCAAATCATAAAGCAATCTACCACGATTTACGACATCACCTATCGTAAAAGTAATCAGAATGTGATTTTCCTCCTCTTATCGCAATATAATCCATTGACGCAAGAAAGCCAATCGAAATAGTTTATTCGGGGAGCTGAAAGTTAGTAAGCGAAATGACCACTGTTAGCACGGGTAGTGTACTTCAGGCCATGCACTGCTTGCTAGGTATTGATTGATATGCCTGCAATGAACTGTAGGCTCAAGAAAAATTTTGCTACGATCATATTATAATCTAGTAACACAAATGTTTAATGTGTTTCCTTCCTACTCTAAGCACTTACGGGTTTATTACTGATTAGGACGTCCCCTCACACCGGCCGCCTCACATGGAACCACAATTTTTTTGTTTCGTTTACTCACAGATGAAACAAACTGGGGTAGCTCTACAAAAGTATAATTTAATCATTCATTCTATAGCATGATATAATAATTTCTTGAATCCCTAATGTCCATATTCTTTGCAGCTTATATTATAGTGTTTTTAGATGCTATTCCTCGTTTGAAAGACTGCAAAACTTTTGTCCTACTGTCTGCTTATTGCTAGAAAGTATAGATGTCTTGGCTGATCATCAACAGTTAATTTCTGCTTCCCCTAGGTATCCTGTATTGCGGCCTCTTGTCTCGGTGGGTAAGATACGTTGAAGAAGCATTTCCTGCTACAGAGTTATTTTGGAAGAGTTTCATTACCGGTTGACGTGATACGTTCGCAATGGATTCCTCATTGGAAGTAAACGGAAGCATTTTATGCTCGAAGTGGGATTTGAGTACGCAGACTCCACATGGTTCGTTTTTTTTCTCTAAGCTTTGAGATATATATCCCCACCATCTCACATGTAGTATGAACGAGAGAAAATGCCCCCTTATATAATTGCACAAGCTTTGGAGTATAAGCGATGGCGTTTGTAAAAGTTCATGGTTTCCTTGTAGTGAATTTATTTTAGTGAGTGTTCGTTCTCCAATTTTCGTTTTAGCGGTAACCGGGTACCGTATCAACTTCTGTATCCTTTAGCCTCCTGCTTCCGGTTTCAACACGAAAATTAGTAGATACTATTTAGTGTATAAATTGTTTGGTATAAAACGTGTTTCTTCCTATCATGGGATAAGTCTAGAATATTCCTGAAGGGGGTATAACATCAGACATCACATAATAGAAACGTAGGCATGAATAATTTCACTCCTCCTTGTTTACGGCTCCCTACATTGACTTTTACCTATTCAAAAATAATTTTCTAAGAACACCACATACATCCGTATTTTATTCCCTTTATAAAAGATAGCTCTAATATCCGCTTTCCCTTATCTTTCTGCGAAGATAGTATACCGATGTAATAATGGCCTCTGTCAAGCTAGGCTGAACCTCTCTACATGTAGTCTAAAAACCTTTAGCTCCCCTGAAATGTACTGTACGTACACTGCTGGTATACTTTTTAAAAGAGGAACTTTCATTTTTTGCAGGAGGCCAGGAATGGCGTGGGATGAAAAATTTTATTGAAGACTTTAGTGTTACTACAAATCCGTTGGGAACACCCGAAATTGCTTTAAAGGCTGCGTTAGATGTAGCATCAACGATTCATCATTATCCTGCTGCTGATTTTGAGCCTGCATGGTCGAGTATGGCCGAGTACATAAGCAAGGATAGATCCTTTGCTGTCGCTACAGTAACAAATGGCACACATAAGAAAAGTTTGTTGGATGATTTAAAATCCAGATTATTACTTGGAAACGGAGCTAGTGAATTGATTGATTTATGTATCCGTTGTTGCCCCGGCTCAACCTGGAGACCCGGTCTGTTCTCTTGTAACAATGCAACGAGTTATCTTTATTTTTTATGATTTTGCATCATTATGGATTGCCCGCCGAAAAATTATGGCCTTGTGCTATCCTCAGTAGTCCTCTACTCTACTTTATTCTCTATGAGTGGGAAGGGAATTTTCTATATAAAATATATTGGTACTCGCATTGCATGCTTTTATTATATATTCTTTATTTTGAGAGATCTCAGTAGCATTTTTAGTAATACCTTTCTTAGGGATGGCTTGATTTAAAAAAAAAACAGATATAACGAAAGAATTTGATCAGAAATTCTATGCTTAATTGCAAGGTCATTTTACTGCCTTTCTCTGGATAAGATCTCTCGATGATTTCTCTGACTATCTTTAAGTGCACCCTATCAGAAAAATTTTTCATTCTCCTTATTGTGCCCCTCTATATGATTGTTTTTAGGTCCATTCCGCACGCAATATAAGGAATACGAGCGAGCGGCAGAGAGTAATGGCAAAAAAGCTCTGGAATGGGATGATTCTGCTGCAGATATACTGTGTATGGTGAATCCTTGTAATCCTACTGGTAATGTATTTGGGTAGATTCTATATTTTTTATATAAATTTGGGCAAATGGCTTACTAGTGAGGTTGAAGGCAACACTATTGACTACATTGCATTGTTTTTTAAGCTTTCCATAGAGATCTGTGACGAACACAATAGAGAACTTTCTTTTTAGTGTGGTAATGGTCTGCTTTCTTTGTTTGTATTTCCTCATTTTCTGGGATGTGTGGATAAAACCTTCCTACCTCTCATAGGTTGAAAAAGTGACTCTACTGGGTGCTTAGAATCATCGATTTATATTTTTTCA
The DNA here is from genome assembly GCA_015476325.1 of Cardiosporidium cionae. Taxonomy (NCBI): domain Eukaryota; phylum Apicomplexa; class Aconoidasida; order Nephromycida; genus Cardiosporidium; species Cardiosporidium cionae. Next base: position 41,724 of record JADAQX010000133.1, on the reverse strand, counting down.
ATTCTTTTTGCTCTATGTGTTGGTATTTTATTGTAAAAATGCCTCTGTTTTGGAGAGATATGAGCCACCTCGATAAGTTAGTTCTTCTCTTTTGAAAAGTGTTGCTTCTTTCAAGGAGAAATGGAAAAATTTGTGGATCATAATGTATTTTTGGTACAAACTCTATGAAGATTCTATGCAAAGAAATGGCAATAATCGCTTTAAGTTTCTGTAATGGTTTGCTTTTAGGTGATTTCTGGACCGCTGAGGAGGTCAAGCGTTACATTGAGCAAACATGCAAAGATAACTCCACAGTTCTCCTTGATGAATCGATGATTCCCTTCTTGGGACCAAACTGGCGCTCCGAAAGCATTGTATCGCAAGGTTTGTTAAAAGAGAGTGTACTCTACTTTCTGTCATATAATGATTCTTTTTGTGCATAAATTAAAGTAGGTCAAAGAGTGTTAATGTAATTTGTATTCTGTATGAGGAAAAAACTGTATTTTGTTTGCTGGAAAAACTTTATTTAAAACTGACAACTTTGTTTTGAGAGAAATCTTCTAAATAACAGGATAACTTTGCATTGGGAAGCTTTCATTTGATGAACATTTGCTAAACAGAAGCCTGTCATATATTTTGACTGGTTTTTCAAAACTGGATTTCTGTGTTATCGCATTGTTTTTTTCATCTTTTTATTTTCCTCATTTCACTCTCGATGCGGATATCTCTATTTTCATTCTGACTTTTGTATGTTTTTGCTTGGCTATGTATACTCGTATAGTATCACGATAAAAACTGAATACGAAAGCGTCCATTCTTTTGTTGTGAAGAAGAATACTTCATTGGCTCACATCTCCTTTTTCTTAGTATTTCTTTGTTTCGTATGGAACGCTGTGAGCATCTGTAAGAATTTTTAAAGGTTTACTCCTTACTGAAAATTTTTGCTCTCAGAGTTGGATCGTGCAGAGTCGTATATCTTTGTGTAATAACAACTTCTTAGTGTTCTTACTTTTTGTACAGAGGCATGGATGGAAGATATGCATCAGAGAAGGGGCATACATATTTTCGTAGTACATTCTTGGACTAAAATTTGGTCCTGTCCGGTACAATAAACGAGAAGAGATGAGAAAGTTATGTAGTCTGACGTTGGGTATCCTGTCGTGTGTGGATTTGCTTTGAAGAGTGGCTAGAATTTTTTTCCTTGTATGCATTTGAATAATTGATGGAAAACGTTACAAACTATATACACTAAAGTTAAAATAATCTCTTTTTTTTTTGCATAAGTGGATAAAATAAAATTGGATCCAATTTTATAGCTTTCCATATTCATGAAAATAGCATTTCTTTTCTTTTCTTTTTTACAAATTCCTTTCATATTAGGGTCTTCGCATTGGTACTCTTGTAACACCAAACGCAGACTATGCCAAGCAAATTCGTCGAAGGCAAGTTCCGGTATGCAAATTTTTAAGTGGAATACATTCTTCGTATAAGGCTAGTATGCAAGCGCAGCTTGAGATTTATTATTCAAGAGAAGCATTTGCTTCTTAATTTTTCTGCAATTCTGCTTTTATTTAGTTTATGAGGTGATTAGCCTAGTAGATGTTTACAGGCTGATGCGTATCTCTTTTTTTCATCCAAGTCATGCATTTTGTAAGTTTATTTCTTGCTTCTTCTGGTGGTATTAATTTTTTCAAGTATACCTACTCAAACGCTTTAAACGTTTTTATTTCCTAAAATTTTATTGCTTTTTTTCAGTGGTCTCTCAATTCATTTGCTATCGCATTTTTAGCTTCGGTTACCCAAGATGAGGAGTATATGCGACAAACATGGGAGTTTATTCCTGCTTGGAGAAAAGCTATGCACACAGCAATCTCTGCATGTCATCCACACTGGAAAATTCATGGTGTAGAGTAAGTGACTTTTTTGAGAATGAAAGAGGCAAGTGAGAGAAGGAATTAAAACTAACGGCAGGAGTAGCAAGCTGTTTTAAGGTGTAAAACCTCATGTAGAAATTCTTGCGGAAAAACAGCGTGTAAGGGGAAAAGTGCAGAGTAATACGTGGAAGTAATTTAATACGATGATCATTGTATTATTCTGAAACAGTAAGCCATAAGCACCTGTTCGTTATGCTTTATTAGAAATACACTATAGAGTGATAGCTTGAAATAATGATGACTCTCCTGATGATATGCCCATGGAGATATCTCGCTAATTTTATTGTACTCGTGTTACGCATTTTCTCGTGTTGCAAATAAAATATACGCATTTGATGACAGATGGATGTCTTTTCTATGGATTGAAACACCTTCTAAAGAAGAAGCAGAATACTACGTTACTTTATGTAAAGAGAGAGGCGTACCTATTCGTTGGGGTAGCAATGGCTACAATTTGCCCTCATTCATTCGACTTGGCGTACGAAATCCTGAATCGGTATGTTGAAATTTATTAAAACGATTACCCTTGCACAGATATTTGTAAGCTTTCTTAGAAATGTTTTAAAAACCTCCCTTTAACTTCAACAATCTCTTCATCTCGTGATGTTTTCTGTTCTTTATTTTTTGCCTGTGTAGGTTGATGTATTAATGAATGCTTTGCAGCAACCGTTTCTAATATAGAATTTGTCATTTCAATTTTGCTGCCGCGCCATTACTTTCCTCCAGTGCACTACGCAGTTTTTTTCGTTACTGAATTCTTTTTAATGTATTTTTTCACCAACTCGTCTCATCTATTCTCTCCCCTTGTTTTTGCCCTTATTCAATGGAAATACCCGGGTCGGATACAACTTCTCCATGATTTGTCTCCCTGGTGCAAGTTTTTTTTTTACACAATCGAAAATGTTAATTTTTTTTTTCGAAGAAAACATATCTGAACAATGATATCTTGTGCCTTCACTCCTCTTTAATAGATTGTAGCTAGTTACCAACTATAATTTGTCAGTAAGTTTTTTATTGTGGCATCCAGTTTTACATCCCTTTATTAAGTGTTCTTTATGCCCAAAATGTGTAGTCGTCACTTTAAGATGCTGTGGAACAAATTAGTTCTTCAATAAATTGAATGAATGTAGTATATTTCTTAGTGAATGGGGATACGTAATGTTAAGTAGTACGTATTTCAAGATAACAATGTTTAAAATAAATTCAAAAATTTTGTTTTCATGAAAATACCTCAACTTATTCGCTACCATGCGATTTTAACAACTTTTCTTTGAAAATATTTAAAAAGCGCGCAATTTCAAAAAGAATCTTTTCTCCCGTGGTTAAAGGAAAGTTGCTGCTAATGCAAACAAAATTCACTAAATCTCGATTGAAATCAAGTGCGAACGAGCGCTTTCAACAAATTTGCTTAAGTGCAAACAAAATTCGATTAAATACCAGAAAAATACGATTGCCTACTGCCTGTTACGATGCTCAAGTTCTCGCTCTTTGCTGCGGTATTGAAAGTATTTTTCTTGTTGTTCTTATCCTTGGATATAGCAGTTCGATAAAGCTGCAGATGATTCTGAATTGGAAGCTTCAGAAACTATTTGCGCTGAAAAAGAGCGAAGCGGTGTAATATTTTTTGTACAGTTGAGTATTATAACCAAAAGATTGCATGTTTGACGGCAATAATTTGGGAGAGCTAATTCTCTTTATGCCCGGTTCTGAGGGATAAAGATAGTCTCGGTGATGGAATGTAACAAAGTTCAAGTAGTGTCATTGCCAAATCTATATATCACATTATCAGCTCTTTCACACAAAAGTAATAAAATATTGGGGAAATGCATCCAAAACTCTTTCGGGTTTTATTTATTTGCACATAAATAAACATGTACCAAAGAAAATCGATGCTTTCGAAGTTCACATTTTTTTGCAAGGATGAGAGGCAACTTTGGGAATATTCTGTTGTGCAGGAATAATGCTTGCTCAGATATTGTGTTTTCTATTCCGAATACTGCTATCAGTTTTGAAAGATAACGCGGAAATTGAACTGCTGTTTCGCTAATTGTAGTCGTGGACTTAATGAGTTACTTTTTATTTTTGTATTTCGAAAAGTGAATTACCCTTTTGATATAATCATATATAGATACAGCAGAAAGCGGCAAAATCATTTTTCTTCACAATATTGCTTTCTTGCAGTAAGCTCATCTTCTCGTAAATTCGATTCTACTTACTTCATCTGGTCTACTATTAGCCAGCATTACCCACTCTTAATAAGCTAGAGAGAATCGAAGTAAAACAATAAAAAAGCTTTAAGTTCTATTCGAACCCTGCTCTCCTGTTAATACTGTTAAGGCAAAATATTTTCAGAAAAGAAAGTAGTACGTGTCCAGATAAGAATAATTCTTTGGGTGATCTTTAAAATTGAAATGAGAATCACGATTGAGCACTTGGTTGTGAAAAGAACATGCGAATGTGTAAATTCATGATTCAAGCGGGTACACCTAATCCTCGTACGTATTTCTTGTCCCTCAATATTAAAAGTCACAATTAACCCTGTTCGTAAGAGGTAAAAGCTGTCTTTTCTGTAGATTCACCCACTGCTCATTCTAGCCAGCCTGTTGCCACTAGAGAGCAGTTTGTTTTTTAATAAATATTTTGACGATAATCTAAAAACTGAAAAAGTAAAGAAGCATGGCAAGAAAAAATTTAGAATCGTATCTCTAAATTTACTGATGTAAAAAGTTGCGCCATAATTTATCATTTTCCAGCCAGAATATTGAAGGAAGTTGGTCATAAGCTACAAGTTCTCTCTTAATCTGTATTTTGAAATGATTTGAATTTTCTGTGTTATATTGCAGAGCCGTTCGTCTTACGTGGAAGTTGCTTGCAAGTATTAGTGCTTGCAGGCAATGAGGATAAGAATGATTTTTGCATTTGAAGTTTTCCTCTGGCATATAATAATACCGCACATTGATCAATAATTCTTGGTTGAATGTGAGCCGTGCATTGAGATTAATGCGCATGTGCATGGCATACACCAAAAGTAAAGATTAACCTACATCGGTTAAGGATGAGTTTAGTAATCGACAGGGGATATTTCATGCTAACAGTATTTATAAACAAGTTAAATTAGAGAATAAGTATCCTAATGTAACTTTGCACTTTGGACTATGGAGTAAAACAGCGTGGTAAAATAGGTTGCAATACTAACTTCGTAACAAGATTATTCTTACAACTGAACTAAACAATACATTGAATATTTTTATGCACCATTAATTTAGATATGAATGAACTGTTTGGTTTACTTAGGGGTTCAATTTGTTTTAGAATACAGCTAAATTAGAAACGCAATTTTGCCGCACCCTCAGAATCATTTATGAAACAATTTAACTTTTTCCAAAATAGCGCTTTTTATTCGAAAAGTAAATCTTTATAAACGCAACTGCTGATAAAATAAAATATAGGAAAAATGTTACTTTCTTATGCGAAGAATTGAGACAGTGTGGTCATCTTCGGTTCACTGGCCAAGTTTGTCTAAAATTAGTTGCTTTTGTGCAAGCAGCGTGCGAGGAGGAGACCAGCTCAGGCCGCCACGCCGATATCACACACAATAATACCCTACGAATGGAATACGCTCTCTTCAACCCTCTGGTGCGACGCGTTTTTGAATCTTTTTGCATTACTCGCCTTCTCTGTGATGCCAGTGTGTCAATGTTTGTAAAATAAGTCGTCTTGCATTGTGTAGTGATTTGTATCCTATTTCATCTTGGCTTGAGCCTATTACTTATATTTCTACTTCTGATTTTCTGCATTTCAAAAAGAACGAATGCATGAATATAGCCGAGTTGGGGGCTTTCAGGCGCCCAGCAGATCGTCAAATAGCCCCTTTCTCTTGTGTGGTATTACAGCGTTCGCGTACTAGTGCGCGTTTGCTTTGCCACTCCTATGAGTATATCTGTTATTGATGTAACTCTCTCTAGTAGGTATGTTCTCGATGAAAACATGCGTGGAAACTAATTTTTTTGTAGCTCCTGTGAATTTTTGACAAGCTCATTTACGCTTTTTTTATATTGTCGTGCGCCAATATCTGATTCTAGTCATTTCCAATGTACATCAAAATAGTCAGCCGTTTTGTCCGGGAGTACACACCTGATGAATCAGAATAGGATATTTTCGCTCACTTTGCTCGGTGGCTCCACTGTGGCGTGCAAATGTGCACCAAGTTTAAACTGCTCTGCTGTCGCCCATTTTGGGAACTACCAGCCAAATAAAGCTTATTCCGCTTATGTTACTTCTTGCATTGATTCAACAAGATGCAAACTACCTTTGCCAAGAACAACTTTGCTTGTGGGAACTTTACAAGCGGATACCATATTAAAAAGGTTTTGTATCGTAGAACAAACTTTTGCAAGGAAACAACTATCATCTTTCCTATCTTCGGGAAACACTTCTATTTCATATTCGGCGTGTGGAACTATACTTTTTCCAACCATTCCAAGTTATTACACATGGAGACAGCCTAGTCTTGGTGGCTGTTCTACTACGCAGGGTTTTGATGTATGGACATACGCTTGGAGGCGGCCAAACCAGCCTACGGCCAACGCAAATGCTCCTTATTCTGGAAATGAGTCAGGATCTTCTGCAACTGAGCAGAATGTAGTCGATGATACAGCAGATTCCTCCATTCCTACTTTCGAAACTGGCGAAGAATCTACGTCAGCACACTCTACACGCATGGACGGCCAAGCATATCATTTTGCTGCTGAAAGATTACATATTTTGTACGAAAAAGATCCACAAGGGATCCTTGATGTTTTGCATAATCTGGAGCGGTAAAAATATTTTGTATGCTGCCATTGCTTTTTGAATTTAATAGAGACGACCCTCTAATTTTTTTACGCTTATATGAATTCCTCAACCCTATCGCACTATTTTCTTTGAAAATTTAAAATACTCTAAGGTCTGGCTAATGATTAAAAAAAGATGCATGATAGGCATTACTGCTTCTGATATGTTTTGGCAATAGGAAAATCGAACATTATGTAAGGGATGCTTGCTTGGAATTACATTATTCCTTGTCTAATCATTCAGCAGTTGAATTATATTTTGTTCGGTGTGTTATTTTGCCTCAGAAATGCTCGCATTAATCTGAAAGAAAATCCAACTTTTGAACCTTCAGATAGTATCCAGCCTCCTACTTTTGGTCAGCTACAATTATTGGCGCTCTCCAGTTCTATCCCTTTTGTTGGCTTTGGATTTGTAGACAACTTTGTTATGATTGTGGCAGGAGACATGGTACGTTGCTTTTCAGGAAATCTATATAGGTCTGCAGATTCCATTAGGTGATGCATCCTTGACATTATTCGAGCATCTATGCCTGCCATAAGTTTCTTATGCAATGCATTGATTTAATTTTGGGTTTTTAGAGGGATTTTTACTTCCTGAGAGAAAATGGTGTAGTATTTTTATCCTATTTCTCTAGATTTCTTTCATTATTTTTTCCAATTTTTTAAGGGCATTCCTTCTGCCCATCTACAAACTCCACCCTATCCGGCGCAGAGATAGCCCCCCCCCTATTTCCTGCAATTTATGTGCATTCTACTTACTCTGTATACCTTTCTTTTTTTCATAGTCTCGTGGTCCCTTAAGATTCCCACCGATTATTTTCTGGTTTTTTGCACACAGACATTCTTTCTCACGGTGTGTATGTATGCGTGTCTTGTTACCCTGCAGTTTGATACAACACTCTGTGTTATTTGTGGATTTAGTACGATGGCAGCCGCAGCATTGGGGAATTTGATTAGTGATGTGTTGGGAGTCGGTTTGAGTGGATATATTGATAAACTTGCCTTTACGTTAGGATTTCCACAGCCAAAGCTGACTCCTCAGCAATTGCGATTACCCGTATGCCGTCGATGGTATTATAGTGGAAGTGCTATAGGTGTGGCTATTGGCTGCTTTCTTGGCATGTCTCCTCTCCTCTTTATTGATGCAGAAGAAGGAGCACAACGCAAGAGATTGAAGGCAAAGGAAGAACTCTTTGGTGATGTCATGCAAGAGATGGCCGGTTTTATGCGTGCAGAAAAAGCTATCCTTTATTTGGTTGATAAACAAAACAATAATTTCCGTACAACCATTTCTGAGATCGAATGGACGCTTCCGGTAGGCTGTAAGGGTGTATCTCACAGTAGTAGGGGAAAGAAATACATCTTAAGATATAACTGCTATAAATTGTGAAAAGAGATGCACACCGTACAGGGCTAGTTTTTCAATTTGAAGCATGTTTGCAATGTAAACGTTTACCCATTCTCTTTTTGATTTCCAACAACGTTTGGGACTGAAATAGTTATTTTTTTACATTGGGTTTGGGCCTCACGCAGTTTTGTATTCTACTTTTTATTTTTCATCGTATAAAAAGATAGCCTTGAGCAGGATGGAAACCGGTGGGAGTGTTTTTCTAATGCTAGCGTAGGATTGGTTCTTATGGGAATGTGAAAGAGCCATTTTAATTGCATTTTATTTGAACAGAGGGAGGGTTTATACTGAATAATACACATGTCTACAATGGGAGAGAAACGTTAAATAATAATGACTTTCTGAATTTTTATGATATCTCTACGTTTATAGGTGGCTAATGCTGCAAAACCTCTGTCTTTTTTCTCGTTTCTCTCTTTTTTTTTGTAAACAGGCTAGACTCTATCACAATTTTCTCTTTTATAGTTTCTTTAGTATGCATGAATAGGTGTTGAAGTGTAATAGTTTGGTTTTTTTATCTGTAGACGAGCATGCTTCGATTTACCCTGAAATTTTGTCCAAGGATTGATGAAAACTATATGGAATTCAACAGAGAGATTCTCACCTACTAGAAAGCTGTTTTTGTAGTAATAATGCCTTGTCTATGCATAATATTTTTGAATTTATTTTTAGTTAGATGCTGGTATTCCTGGAGAGGCTTATGCCACCGGAAAGGTAACTTTGGAAGCATTTTGAAGACTATTTTGTATGCATTCAAAGGGACTATTGGGTGACCATTTTCAGTGTTTATTCATACTCCGTTTGAAGTGCCTTGTGTGGGATGTTTCTATCTGTTTTCATGCATGCATGGGTTGGTAAAAAAAGTGATACTGTTAGAGCTTATATGAAACGGTTTCATACCTTTTTTATGAAATCCATTCAATTCCTTTTTATGTGAAAATGTACTTTACTGATTCTTTAATTCTTTTAATTTAGCTTATAAATTGGCACCCTACACACAATGAGAAGACAAGAACTGCCAATTTTCCTCAAGAAACATCTACTACTAAATTTCCTACCGATGAATTGACAACTGTGACTGAAAAAAAAGCAGCTCGTCAAATTTTAGGAGCTCCAGTGTTTGGTGTAACGGTGCGTGATTTTTGACGGCTGCAAAATTCTTCATTTCATTTATACACTCTAATTTATTCATTTATTATGGAAAAAAATGTATTGGGTGAGTGGTACGGTACGCTGAAAGAGCTGCTTGGATTAGCCGTTGATAGTCTAAAAGAAGGAATTTAAGATAGAGATTTGAAACTTTGGAGATTTCGAAGACGATGAAAGTATGCCATTATTCAAAAAGCTTATTGAGCGCAAATTTCTTACAAACATATGTTTTTTATTATCGGAGACTCCGTAATTTAATTGATTCAGTGAAAAAGCGAATTCCAAAACTTTTTTTGGTATAATTTACACTCATTTGAAGCGGAATTTCCTTTTTGCCATCCTTTTTTATGAATTTTGAGAGAGGAATGGATGTATTCAATATGTATGACCGTATTTTTTTGTACAGACCGCTGTTGCTCAGCTAAGTATCTCTAGTCTCTTAGAAACTTTTTTCATGCCTTATATTGGCTGTTTCTGCTTTTTATATTAATCCATTTACATCTAGTTTTGTTGCTAGATGTATGTGTGATATTATACAGTGGCTCTTTCATTTTATATAGGGTGAAATTATTGGTGTGGTTGAAGTGGTTAATCCTGTGGGAAAAGAAGTTTTCACACGGAAAGATAAGGAATTTTTGATTGCAATTTGTTCTCATTTGGCGGTAGAAATTGAAGGAAAACATCATATTAACAACATTTTAAGGTAGATGCATTTATTTTTCTGCTGTGACTGTGTATACTATCACTTTTAGAAGATTTGGTTCCGTTATTTCACTTAAAATCCATTCCTTTCATTTTGTTTCTCAGCATCTTGCGTGTTACATTTATGACGTGTGTACTTGACGCAATGCAAAGATTTGAAGATTAGTAAACGGCATGTGTTGAGAGTTTACAGTCTTTGCATTCATTTTTTTCAGTAGCTTCAATTAATATTTATTCGCTATTTGATGCATGTCTTCAAATGCTTTTCTGCAATATGCATTCTTTATAGAATGTGTCGAAAGCAAGTGGGTTCAAGAAGAGCAAAACCAACGGATAGTAATAAAGGTTCCACAGAAGAGTCTGTTGCACCTCCCTTAGTGGAGCCCCCGTGGGATGTTCAGTCTCTTGGCGATAAGAAATGATCATCAACGGATAGTAGGCGTTGTTTTATCAATGAAGAAGGAGAAAAGAAATATTCTACAATAAAACATTTATTGGGAATTTTTTGTGCTTACTTTGCGGGAATATGAAAAAGAATTTTTCTATCTGCGATAAAATTTGCTGTGAATATTTTATGGATGATTTGTATCTAGTGGACAGAGTGGGGAGAATGTATGGGTAAATCATTCTCATCGGTTTAACGCATAGGCTACGCGCATCAAGCCGCATGCTTTTTTGTAATAGTAAAATTATTTCTATTTGTTTCTCAGTTTAAAAAATAGCGGATAGGAAAATTATACCACAATTCTGTGTGCCATTTCTTTTTTAAAAATACCAATTTTGTGATTGTGCTTTGCCGTTATAGGCACGATTGTTATCATCCGTTGAGATAGCATCGATAATTAGTTGCTGTCATGTGTTTTGCTCAACAATTTTTAGATGAGCTATGTCGTACGATGGAATTCTTAATTGTTTGCTTCTAGTTTTATGATAGGTAGATTCATTGAAGAATGTGCATGAGCTGTCTGCTCCCTTGCATAAAACCCGGAGTGAGAGGAAAGCATTTACACTGTAAATCTATCTGTTGAATTTATCGCATAATTGTATTCCCTCGTCGTTGTTTCAGTAGAATAAAATAGCATCGAAACTATTCTATGCAGCATTAACGCTGGCATGCGTAAATCATTAAGCACCTTTTTTTACAAACGAGTAAAAACAGGTTATTTTTCTTTCTAGCATAAAGAAAATTTCATGTGGATTATCCATTTATTGAATTTTTGCTTTGCAATTGCGCATCAGTTTAAAAGAAGCTCTTTATTTTAGAAAACAGAGCTGCCAATATTTTTCCGCGTAATAAACATGAAAGCATACCATTACAGCTAGAAAAATGCGTTAGTATGTTTTTGTTGAAATACTATGCAATAAGTGTTTAGGAACCCAAAATTGATCTTGTTATTTCCATACCTTATGCAATGATAAAGTGTTCGTTTTGTAAAAATAATCGGGGTAGAGGGAATACCGTCGTATATTATATCAAACTTTTTCCACAGCATGCGGCATATTTATTCTTATTAATTTTTTTGGTTTTGTTGTCTTATCTTAGATCAGTGAAAAATCAGCATGAATGAGTTTGTTGAGACATTGATTTTTCCCCTTTATCGTGTAAGCTACTCAAAAATTCAGATATCGTCTCGCATAACTAATGGTGCGGCTGTCGGTTTTTAAATTTATTTTTGTTGTGGAGAATGGGTTTTATTTTTTTATTCTATTTGTCAATATGATGCCGATTTTCCTTTGACAAAAAAATCCCGTATCATTGAGATCGCACTAAAGAATTGCATTGAAACATTACTGCAGCATACAGTTTTAACAAATTTCCAATTTCTCATGGCGCAGCTGCTAATACTACAGGTGGTTTTAATTGCATTTTTGGGATTTCCTGAAAAGCCATAGATGATAAACAATAGATCTAATGCTCCTTTATACTTAATAACATACCGTATTGTATATTTCAAACTATGCTAACGAAAATGTGAGGAAAGAATAGGGATAGATTCTTCTAATTGATTTTATCAATTGCTTTTTTGGTTTATGGAAATATAAGTGATTTGGAATAAGGGAAAAGTATATTAAGATGCTTGACTTTCAAAAGGAATTCTAAGGTATTATAGCTTTTCAACAAAAATTTGGAATTATTCTGAGTGCTAATTTACTTTTTATTTAATAAAATAAGCTAAGTGAAATAAAATATGTTTTTTCGTAAATTCGGGAAAATGCAAGTGCTGCAGTTTGGTTAATAATTCAAAGAGTTAAAGAGAGTATGTAATCATTTTACTTGGCACATTTCCCCAGTGCTGCGTAAGAAGAGCTTTCTATTTTTTTTTATTTACAACTTAAGCAAATATTGGCAATTACAATCTTTTCTCATTGCTGTTTTTCATTTAGATTGAATGATATGCATACATACTCGTCCAAAATATATTCTTTAACTTCATACTTGTACTTTGTCAATCAAGCATGTCCGTCGTAAATACTGCAATTTTGCTATTTTGATCTTTTACAGTTTAAATTATACTACTAAGCAAAAAAGCTAAGAATGCTATTTTGGTGTTATTCATAGCCAATACAATCTCTGCTCTTCATAAATGCCACTAAATCAATGCAGAACTTCTCAATGGCATACTCATCCAAAGAATTGAGAAGTGGTGGCACAAATGCATGGTTTTATTTATATTCTTATGGTATAATCTTGCTGGAGACTTTCCTTGTAGCTATGTAGTTCTACCAACCTTAAATTATACAACAGTAATGTTATTTCTTTAGCTAATTCGGTAGTGAATATCAAATTATAATAGGTGTAGGCGCTTTTTCAAACTAGGCAATTTTATTGAATATCTTTTGGAACTGTTAAAAGCACACAATACTCATACTTTTTTTCGTTTGATTCTGGTAAATGCTTCTATTGCATTGATATACTAGCGGAATTTTATGAAAAAAAATAATTCAGAATGACCGAAATGGTAATGGTTGATTCTGTCTATGACAAAAGTTTCGTCAAGTAATTGCTCATCTATACTTTTATTGCATTCAATCATGATAAGCAATAGCAAAATAAGCCTTTCATTTTCGCAATGCAATTAGCATCTCCTGGTATGCTAGTAGTATGACATTCATCGATGACGCTTAATTCTTAGCTATCAGTGCAGCTTCACGCAGACTGCTGCATCTCGCGGCTGTAATTCCATTACCTTACCATTAAGTGATGAGGCTACAAATGCATCACTTTCAAATACAGGCTTTATCAAAAAGGCTTAACGCAAGTAGATGCAAAATTCAATTTGAAAGTACTCTTCATATTTACCTGCGTGAATGCCAACTTTCTTCCCTCTATCAACTAATTTTGAAGTACCATGTAGCATGATACAGACTTCTACACGTATCTATTTCTTCGCGACTTATTTAATGGAAGAACTTTTACGAATGTACTTGAAATGCACAGAAATACTCATGCGATAGTTTACGTTTGATTGTGTCTAAACTAATTGCGACCATTTTTCTAATGAATGTTCTATATTGGAGAGATAAATGTATATTCTCGAATTATATTATGGCAAAACTGATTACATTAGATAATGTTATAAAACTTTACGCCGTATCTTATTTAAGTATGTCTTTATAATATCGTCTAGAACGGAAGATATTGCAGTGTTAATGGCAGGAACGCACAAAAAATATTATTTACAAGTAATTAATTGGATTGGATGAGCCAATTAATCCTGACAGCAGCACAATGGTCTTACTAATTGAACAAACATTCTACTATGCATTGAACAGAAAAACTGTATGACAATTATAATAGCAGAAAAAACTGTTTAACAATTAGAGTAACACACAAAATTATCTAGCTAACACTGAATTACAAGGGTGAATGGTGAGAAATAATTATGCTCGAGATCTCTACAGTTTGGGACAAAATGCGTAGCTTTTACAAGTTTGAATATAAATTACTCAACTACTGGTAGAGTGGAGAATATATTATTTTGCTCGTGCTTTATTAGAACATTATTTTAAAACCTTCATATATAACTGATTTATAGTTTAGAGCAGTTTTTGGTCGGCTGTAAGACATCTTTTTGATGAAACTTCTAAGATGATCATTAATTACTTGAAGAAAAACAATCAGTATTCGATAAAAAGGTGGCTCCGACACCTCTCATTTCAATGCTAATGGGTCTACTTTTGATGGAAGTTAGCAAAACTTCACGTGGCAACAGTTTTTCCGGTTCATGATATATTGTGCTGTAGGATGCTCTGTCAAAACTCCATAAAGTATATATTTTGAATGAAACGCTTGATTGCTTCAATTGTACAGACATATCTTTATCCACAAAAGAATAGATTGCATGGCATGCTTGTATCTTTCAGAGCCTTTAAAAATCATTACCAAAATTAATCGCATCGCTGCTTTCAAATGATCGATTGTGACTGAGAATTATTGCTGAGCCTCCAATTGTTCGTCTGGCACAGACGATTCGCAGCGGGGACAAACATAGATAAAAAGAACAATGTTAAACAGCCATTTTTGATTGTAAGAAGACTGGTTTTATTCTCTTGTTATTCTACGCGTATACTCATGTTTGCAAGTTGTGAAAAAACTAAATATTCTTCGAGCATACGCCATCGTTCATGGTACAAAGGATGGAGGCATTTATAAAAGGTAAATTGGTAGGTCTATCCCGTGGGTGATATCTAAATGGGTAGATGGAATCACAAATTATACAGCGAAATAATCAAAGTAAAGTAGCGCTTCATGGCTAGGTCTGTTGAAGAAAACAAACGCTAGAAATGTGTTCTACACCCACCCATGGAGACTTTCTCATTTAACTTACACCTATGGCATCCTAGGAAAAAGCCCTGAAAGTCATTGTAAGGTATTTGAAATTACAGCCCCTAGCGTTTCAGTTCGCTGCATATAAAATTTTATTTGCTTCCAGGCCACTTTATACACTGTACCACAAACTTTCGTAAAGGGAGAGCAATGAAACCAACCTAGTAAAAATCACAGCGATACTTCACTCTATTTAAAAGAAATAAAAAGAATTTTCCTAATAAAGCAATATCATCGTCCTGGGAAACTGCTGACTTTATCAATTTTATCTTCTTGGGAGAAGCATTATATTTTTCGTTACTAGCGGTAAACAAAGCGTTGGGAGTTTAAATAGTTACAGTTACTCTCTTTTGTTCCTATATTTCCTGGTTAGGTGCTGTCAACCCTCCACAAGTTTTATTTTCTTTGACCAGGTTCCATAATATATTGCAATAACAGAAACAGCAAGTATGGATTCTGCTCAGTTGTAGCATTTATCTTTTCTTGCATGAGTGAAATTGCTTTTCGAAGTACCCAAAGTTTTAATTAACGGTTTGGAAACATATTGTTGGCGTATGCGAAATTGCCCCGCTGTGATATTCCCGCGCAGTTACTACGTTGCGCTTGCGGTAAGTCGATAAACTTAACCGCGCTGTGTATTCTCCTAATAAACTCTAATTTCTTCCATGGCGTCTGGAAGAACTTCATTATTTTGCCAACTTTCTATGCTTATTTTTTATATTGTGTTCGGTTTTACAAAAATTGGCCAAAACTGAACCTAGTTTCTGAAGTTTTCTTTCAACTTTGATACGTTTTACTTCTCATTGCTAACAAGTGCCCCGGACTATCCCCTTTTTTAATCATTTGCTTCTGCTCCCCCTGTAGTTGAAACAAACGGAAATATCAATTTTGGAGCAATCAGCGTGTTCTTGTCTTAGTTATCATATCCCCAATGCTTTTTACATATGATTTAATCGAATTTATAGTAAAGTTTTCGATTTTATTAGAATTTGAATGCATTACTTCTTTTGCTCTGATTTCATGTATAAGCTTTTATGTTAACGTACAACCCCTTTTCACAATTTGAATTCACTGATAAATTCTTTAAGAAATTTTGTGCCAAACTATATTTCTTTCTCCTATCTCATACATGAGAAATGCTTAATCATACTGAAGTTTCTGTGTGAAGGCTTTGTTGGTTGTTGTTAAAGGTAACTTCTGTCTTCGGACGAGTAGAAAGCTATCTTTAACTTTAAGTAGATTATCATGATATAGTTCTCGCAACACTTCTTTTTAATTCTTTTGATTATTTGGGAAAGTAGTTGATTGAATTATTTTACTATCTCTTAATGCGTTCTGAAGTTATGTTATGTGTTTCTTTTTTTTCACCCCCTTCGCTCTTCTGCGTTGCTTTTTGCGTGTCAAAAGATTTTTTTCAAACGCAATTTAATTCATAATCATAGCAGCCTTTCATATTTAAAAAAATGGGAGTTTTTTGTTAAAATACTTTTTTCGAGCTTCAGCTGTATTGAAAGACGATGAGAACTGCGGTTGCGTTTACTGACCTCGTCACTTTTTGGACATTCAATAAGAAATTTTATAAATTTCCAGCGTCTTCTATTCATTTTGTTTGCTTCTTCACTTAGTCCATCTGTTTTCGTTTTTTTTTCCCATTATTATCTTCGGCATCTTTCGCATTTTCTTTTTGATGAGACCCTGCACCAAAAAGAAATTGCGGGCATTTATGAATACGGCTTCTGTTGTGATATTTGTTAGGGTAAAATCATCGGTGTTTATATCTAGTGTAACTTCAACTTTATTTGATGAAAGAAGAACTAACTCTATGAAAGTGTGGATGCGTTTCTACGTGTACGCTTGATTTAACCGTAACTTTATTGATCTACCGCATCCGTGGTTATACAATGAGTGCTCTCCATTGGCATAAAATGAATTTTCTTCTCTTCAATTTGTTGGAATATTGACTCACTGCTGTGTTGAATTCGATTGTTGTTGTACAAGGGAATTTTTTTTGTATTCCTACGATACTCGTTTCCTGTTAACCTTTTGAAAGCATGCTTGCAATTATAATGTTGTTTCTATTTCTATACTCTCTATGTATTTCTCGTACTGGGTGTTTCTTTTGTTTTTAATAGTACAAATTTTATAATTTTTTGATGTTTCACACGGGAATAGATACGTTTTGTCTTGTATGAGGATGATCGTTAACCTTCCCTATATACATTCCACACCTATTTCTATGCTTCCAATCACAAGGCACAAAATTTACTCTATCTTCTTTATTCGTAAATGTACGTGCTGCCATGTCCTCTATGCTGTGTCTGGTCCAACTCATGCATGAAATCTTCATCGCATTTTTTCATTTGAGGAGTTTGCTTGTCGAACTAACATCTGCAACACATTTTTCACCAGTGTGTGATAGTTTCTAGTTACAAATTATGATGTTTCGTTTTAATTTACACACGCTACATTTTAAAGGATAACCTTTTGTTTTTTTTTCATCAGAATTCGTCCAATGAGATCCTCATTGACAACACCCTGTGCTATCACTGCTTTACATTCTAAAAATTTAAAGAATTCTTTGGAATTTCTTTATATCTGAATGCCTATTAACCATGTCTTATAGCACGCAAGCTCAGCTTTAGCATTGTAAGTATTTATGTGGCGTGAAAGAGGACCTACTTCTCACTAGAAACATCTCTCACATCGATGGATGAATCTGTTCCTAGGAGTGGAAGAGGCCTTCACATGTGGCATGCGATGGAAAACCTCAATCCTAAGGCCACTAGAGGTAAACCGGCTATAAAATCTTTATTTTAAAATGGGTAGATGTATGTAGAATCGGACCCTTTTCATCCTTTTTTTACCTCTCTCTTTGCTTTTACCTATCCTAACTTATTTCTCTCTCTCTTCATAGGATCTGCTCTCTGTTTGCTATAGCCTTGAATTGAGAGGAATGTTTTCTTAACGAAGGAATAGTTTCTAGGATGCAGAGTTTATCTAGATACTGTGTAGATTGGGGAGAAGCTCTGGTAGGATTTTTCTATTCTATGGAATGTTGTATCCTCTCTTTTTTTGTATATATCATTTTCAATCTTCTGGTTTACATTTTGAAGGTCCAGAACGTGGCTTGAAGCAGCCTTCCTTCACCTCTCGCAACTTTCTCTCAAAGATGACACCTGCACGACAAAAATTAGAGTCTGGTGAATCCTTTGAAAATACTTCCTCTGAAAATCCAGAGCGATTAACCAAGAACATTGTTGTCCCCTTTGGATCGAATACCGAGAAACCCCTGTATGTTTCTCATGGAAAAGATGGCTACATGAAAGAATATTGGGTGAATGAATGGATTGGTAAGCAGAGGATACTTTGAAACTTTGTGTGTAGGTAACACGTTCTCTTGAACATCCACAAAATGATTACTTTTACGTGTGTTTGATTTTATCATAGAGAATGTGGGAGTGTAGGCCAGTTTTCCACACATTTTTTTAATTTTGATCCTTTCTTTCTCTCTGTCTTCCCCACACGAATGCTAACTTTCTTTCTCTGTCTCTTCTTCTTCCTCCTCCTCCAAAATTTGCATAACTCTTTTACTACGACGTATATTCTTCTGTAGTCTTATCCCTACCTCCTAGATTCTTTGTGTGTGAGGTTCTCATTCTCCTCAAATTTCCTGAGAGGATTTCTCCTACTCTGTATACCTTACTATGGGACCTTTACAGGCACGCCTCTCATCCACCTCTATTACATTTATCGATGTCATTTTTCCTGTGTATTTTTACTTTTTCAAAAGGTGATATTCGACGTCAAGTCTTCAAATTATTACATAAGCAGACATGGCATGCACAATTCACTCGGCCATGCGATCGGCGAGTCGTCACGCGAACATTTAGCGTACGAAATTTGGGGGAAAATGCAGCTCGTGCTAAAGCTTACAATATGATGCCTTGGGTAAGGCCACAAAATCTTGTTTTTACGTGTGTGTTAAAAATTATTTCTATACGAAGAAGAAGGCAGTAAACAAAAGTAATAAATTTATGATGGACTGCAGAACTCTTGATGGCTGTTGTAGGCACTTTAGAGTTTCTTTTTGGCCTCAGAATTGAAGTTTTTAATTTTATTTCATTTTCGAACGTTTCTGCTTATAATAAGAGGGAACAGCGTTGAGAAAAAAGCAAGGAGGCCTTACTAGAAAGAGTTTACACATTGCAGTTGCTTTTCTCTTCTATTTGGATTATTTTATAGGAAACAGGTGATCCTGAATTACGAAGGCCATTAGGAAGACCCACCAAACGCTATCATTTTCTTCCAAATGATTTTGATGAGACTGTAAAACGACCCAAAATGGCTCAAACTATTGAGAAATCAGATATTGTAGAGACAGATCTTGATGAATGGAGCGCCTGTATGCATTCCTTCTCAACAACACCTTCTTTTGATGGCCGGTGCGGTTTTAATTATATAATTTTATATCTTGAAAATGAGTGGAATTGACTTCTCATGGTATTTTCATACAGTTTAATGTATTTAAAACGCCATGAAGTTTTTTTTTTCAAAAAGAATGTGCGTTTCTATATAATTCTGCTTAGTTTCTCTTCTTTTTTTTTTCTTCTTCACACACGTTATCTTTCACATTCCCACTGTTAGCAGACTCTAGTAAAGTATAGAAATGTTAAAACACATTTGTAGTTTCATTAGAAAGTATCCAAATGGAGAAGCCAGGAGAGGGATAGATCGGAAGGAAGATGCATGAGTCTCTCTGTTTTATTTTTCCTTGTCTCTTGTAGATTTCTCCCAAACAAAATAGCCAAGGATGTCGAGAGAAACATTTCTATCCCATCAAAACCTGTATATACCACAGAAAAATCTCATCCTGCGACTTATTATTCCCATGATTATCATTTTGATAAATTTCTGAATCTATTGGATGAGCCAGCAAACTCTTCTTTACCTGCCATGGAACTCGATAATGATTTAGTAAGCCATTTTGATCTATACTCTCTTAAACCTCTCTTATTTCACTTTTTATGGTTCCTGTGTTTCCTCTCTTTGTATTTTATATACTTTTTTCTCAACCTAACTCCATTTGCATTTCTACCCCCCTCCTATTGCTCACACAGCCTTCTTATTGCACTGTTTATAGTTTGGAACGGTTCCAGCTATGAGCTTTTCTTCTTCAATGAAAGGAGGAAGTTCTACCCTCCATTCGTCAACCTCCAGAGGATATTCCTCTACCCATCCCTCTCCTGTTCATATGGAAGATCCACCTATATATTCTGCATTATCCTCCGTCTTCCAGCCCTTCTCTGCCCCTTCCGAGGAGGCTATAGAGGGGCCTTTGCCGGCGGTAACAACGCCAACATCTCAAGGGATCGATGGCTATCCCTCCTATCAGCCTTCTACATCTCTCAGACAGTGTTCTGTAGCCAAATTATTTTGTTATTTCTGCAATAATATTCGAAATAGAGAAGCCTTGGGTACCACGGGTTATAAAAAGGTTTTATCTATTCTTTTTCCTGATCCGTATGCTCATAAGGTCAGTTTTGGGCCTTCTGGAGCTCCACCAGATATAGAAACTCTCTTAGATCAACGAAATCTACTGGAGGATTATATCCTTGTCAATCGTGTGCTGCATCGTCTCGCTGAGAAGGAAGAGGCATCTTTGTCCTGCTCTGTTATCCACGTGGGCAAAGATTCCACAGCCTCCCTTCAGCAGATCTCTTTTCCCCACAGTAAGGAACAAAATGGGAGCCACCCTCTGTTTTCTCACGCTTCTACATCTTCTCATGCTGTACATACAGCCTCTGTGCAGGATAACACCTCTCTTCTCACTGCCAACGCTGCCACTTCCTCCTCTTCTACTTCCACCTTCTTTCCCATGATGGAGGAAACTGCACCTTCTATCCCTTCCTTCACATCACAGAATGAGGAAACCTGTACACTTTATGGACAGAATTTTATGGAAATGCATGCTTCTCCTGACCAAGGAGAGGGAGGGCTGCCTCCAGAGGGTGCTCATAGTTTAGCAGAAGAGCCTTCAGAGGTTATTCTCTCTATTATAAAGACAGAGAATGCAATGGAAACTGTAGAGAGGGAGGCTGTAAACCCTCCTCCAAACCGATCTTCAGTCAATGGAGTAGAAACAACGGTAAAAGAATGTGTGTGTATGTAAGAGAGGGGATGCATATTCTCTCTGTGTGAGGGGAGGTTAGAGAGTGTGTGTGTAAAAGTAGGGATTAGCAACCAAAAGAAGAAGAAAAAAAACTGACACAGTTTACACAGTTAATGGAGGGGTATGAAATGCTGCTTTTTGTTCTTGTAGATAGAGGCGTAGAGGGTGGAGGGCCACATCATCATGAATATTGTTCATTTTGAAGATTATTTATATGCTTTTTCCTTTTATAATTCTCTTATCCTTATATAGAAATTCTCTATCGAAGCTACAAAGATAGGCTCCAATGGTCCCTCAGAAATCCATCTTCCTCTCAAAGATATGCTTCTACCTTCTCTTTCATCTCAAAATAGCAATGCAAGAGGCAGAAACGTTGAGATATATTCAGAAGATTCTTTATCTCTCCAACACAAACCGAGAGAGGTATATTCTTATTTAACGGTGATGTGGTTGGAAGAGATATCCTTCTATAGAGGCACTCAAACGCGTTCTATTCTATTAAGATAGTTCAATAAAGGAATATTTTTTTAATTTTGTAATACATTTGATTTGAGAGAGAGATAGCTTCTCTTCTTTTTCTTGATAAGCGCAGGAAACATCTCTTTTTTTTTTTTTTGGTTAAACTTTTTTGTGTTGTTCCTATTTTTCTAGTTGATGTGAGTCTCTCTCTCTTTCATCTTCTTTTTCTATTAGATGAGAGTCTCTCTCTTTCTTCTTCTTCTATTAGATGGGAGTCTCTCTTTATAAGTTCTTCCTTCTCATGGTCACCTCTCTCTCTTTCTCTTTTCTACAGGAAAATGTTACTGAGGAAAGTTGGCATATCTCTCCTTCAGAGCCTCTTCTTCCTCTTATGGACGATGCTACGCCTACATCTCTCTGGTCTCATCAGAAATATTCTGGCTGTGTTGAAGAGACTTCTTCCACCTCTTCTCCTCTTCCAACTGTAACTGCAGAGAAAACAGAAGAGGTGAACCCTGTTCCTTCCTGTTTACATTCTGGTAGTACATTATGCAGTACTCCCTCCACTTCCTTGGAGAGTCCTATCCTCCACAGTATACACACCTACGATGAAGAAACAATAAAGAATCTCCCCTCAGATTCTCTTGAGAAAAAAATTCCCTCTCCTTCCCCTCTCTTTCCTCCCTATCGCTCAGAACCTACTACTAGTGAAATATTTCGTGTCTTGGCTTGGCTTCTTAGCTAAATTCGTTTGGATGAAATATTGGGAAGATAGAGAGGGAGAGAAATGAAGATAGGTTTAGAAGAAGAAGAAAAAAAAATAAAGAAAGGATTTTGAAGATAACTGGATTTGGAGAAGATTCCTCTTATAAATATATTTGGAGAAAGGCATTGGATACTCAAAGGATATATAGAGAAACATCTCTTCATGGACTTTTTTTTTTTTTTTTTTTTTTTTGGAGAAACTGTTTTAATACAAATTAGAGATTTTGTTTTTATACCATTGGATGAATAATTTTGTATGTTTTAATATTTATATTTATAAAAAATGAATGCATACAGATGTTTTCACCCTCACCGTTTATATAAGAAGAATATTATTAAAAAAAGCTTCCATTTTTGTTTTGATAAATCCATCATAATTTTTACTCTTTAAAATTGTATGAAAGAAGAAGAAAAACTTCACTCAATGTTTACTTTTCTTCTCTTAAACGTTGAAGTTTAAAAAATTTTTAGAAAAGAATGTTTTATTTTTGATTATTGAAGATCTTCTCTTTCTCTCTGCTTAGAAAATATATATAATTTGTATTTAAAAAAAAAAAAAATATTTTGAAAGAAAATGGTTAAAACCACTCTAGAAATATATATTTTTTGATTGGATAAAAAAAAAAAAAATACAAATTTAGATATATAGAGAGAGAATGAAAGATAAGAGGAAAGAGATTCTATAGAGAAAGAAAAGAGAGAGAGAAAGAAAAAAGAGAGAAAGAAAGAGATATATATATATAGGATATCTATAGATAGGAAACTTTAAAAAAAAACTTTTGTGTAAAAACGATATCGTATAGAAAAGTTAACTCCACTCTATAAACTTTGGAAGAAGGAATTGTATCTTCTTTAATAAAGATATGAAAATAATTTTTTTAAAAAAACAATAAAAAGAAGCATTGTTTGAATGGTTTTTTATTCCGATAGATATTGATGATTTTACAACACAGCATCGTTTATCAATTTTTTTTAATTTTAAAATTTCTTTTTTTAATTTTAAATATTTTCTTGGATGGCTTCGCATTCTCTTTTATTTTTTGAATTTCATTTACAGTCATTCTTCTTCATCTTAAATTTGTTTTCATCATCTCCACACTCTCTTTTCTTAACTTTTATTATTTCTTTGAATTTTTTTCAAAAGCATAAATTCCTATTCTTTTTAAAAACATAATAAATATCATGAAATGTTTGTTTATAATATCATTGTCACAAAAAAAAAATATAGAAAAACATTACAAAACTTTTAAAAAATAAGAGAAATTTAAATAAAATAAAATATTCTTCCTATTAAAAAGTTTTATAAAAAGAATTTTTATATATTTTTTTATTTTATAAATTTATGTTTATTTTTTAAAATAACAATCAAAATGGATATAGAATTTTATTTTTTTTTATTTTATTATAATAATAATATTTCAAAAGAAGAAAAAGTACTACTTTTTTCATAACTTTTTCTTTTATACTTTTTCAAATCCAAAAAGTTTTATAAAAGAAAAGGTAAAATTCCAAAATTAGAAAAAAAAGAAATCTATAGAAATTGGAGAATTTTTTTTAATTAAAATTATACGGAATATTGCACACATTCCAATATACAAGAATCCTTTCGAATTGCATTTAAAATAGAAGGATCAATTTTTTCATCTACACAAAACACACAAATTCCACGCATTTGACCATTTTCTTCAGTTCTACCCAAATGACAATTTGCTATATTTATTTGATGATCTCCAAGAAATGTTGTAATTTTTCCTAAAGAACCAGGAATATCTCTATAAAAAAAAAAATATATATATATATATATTACATGTTTTAAGGTATTTTTATATATAGAGTACTAGAGAGAATAAAGATTTTCTATAACCGTTTCAATATTCTTCTTCATATTTTCTCTTCTTCTTCTTCTTCATATTTTCTCTCTTCTTCTTCTCTTCATATTTTTTTTTATATATAAACACATTTCAAAAGATATTTGTTTTTCCTTCAAAATAACGTACAAATGTTTTGAATAAAACATAAAAACAGGTTTATCTGCTGTTCTGGGAGGAACTGGCATATAAATTGGAACATGTTGGAGTTCTCTAAGAAGCATCTGTTGACCTTCCATCACAGAGCCAACAACAGAAGCAGAATCTTTTCTATTAGAAATGGTTACTTCTACATAGGAAGCATCAGAATCCTCTGAATTTTATAACACATTAAAGAGAGAGAGTGTAAACTTATTAAAAGATTCATATTTAAAAGGAGAAAGAAAAAATATATATTATTTTATGGCTTTAGTTTATAAAGATCATTTCTCATTAGAAAATTTTTTTTTTATTTTTTATATTTCTTTCTATAAGAAAATAAATAAAAAATGCTTCAAAATGGCAAGATAATTTCTCACATTTAAATTTTTTTTGTATTTAAATTTATTGTCACATTTGCAGTATATATATTTTTTTCTTATCACACTGTATCCAAAAAAAAAAAAAATTTCTTTTCTTCCTTCTCATCTTTTTATTACATTTTTCATAATCTTCACCTTTCACAATTTGCAAATGAATTTTATTTTCATGAGCTTTTTGACGAACATTTACAAAGTTGACTCTTTGAGAAGAGAAATAACTCAAAACACCCTATAAAAACATCAAAAATAAATTTTTTTTTTTTTTTTTGGAATGACTGCAATTTCAATCCTATAAGAAGAAACTAAAAAAAATTCAAAAATAAAAGTTTTTTCTTATATTTCAAGAAAAATTTACATTCGTAGCAGAAAGAAGAATGGGTTCGCTTCTCTCATTAGCATAACTTCCAGACAACGTCACCGTGATGGCCTCGAGAGGGCCATGCAGCAGCTGAGCAGAAATTCTTCCCAAACCTTCGCAACAACTCAAGAGTGGACGTAATTTCTTCAATTCTAAGCCAGAAATTCCCTTTAAAAATAAGAGAGAGAGAGAGAGAGAATGAGAGTAGAGAGAGATATGAGAGTAGAGAGAGAGATGAGAGTAGAGAGAGAATGAGAGTAGAGAGAGAAAGATGGGAGTAGAGAGAGAAAGATGAGAGTAGAGAGAGAGAGAAAGATGAGAGTAGAGAGAGAGAGAAAGATGAGAGTAGAGAGAGAGAGAAAGATGAGAGTAGAGAGAATGAGAGTAGAGAGAGAATGAGAGAAAGTAGAGAGAGAATGAGAGAAAGTAGAGAGAGATGACAGTAGAGAGAGATGAAAAAGAAATGTGATACGTTGCGAGAAATGTGGATGAAATTAGAGGGGGAGAAGAATAAAATGCTAAAAGACGACACGGGTAATCGAATACTCTGTGATGAGAAAAATGCATGGGAGTTTGAAAATGAAAAAAATCTTTAAAATAATTTATAAAAATTTTAAAGAATTTTCTTCTCACCGGTACATTTACGGCATATGTTGGAATATGACCCAAAAATAACTCTTTAATTTGTTCAGAAACATCTCGAGAAACATTAATTTGTGCTTCAATGGTGGAGGCACCTGAGAGGAGATGAAACAATAAAATTTAAAAGAAAAAATAAATAAATTTAATAAATGAAAGACTATATATTTCTACCAATTAATAAAATATGAAGAGAATTATTTCTAGAAGCGATTGAAAACTTATAAAACGAACAAAACTATAAAACAGACCCAAATGAGGAGTTAAAACGAGATTTGGAGCCTTCAAGAGAGGACTGTTGGGAGGAAATTTTCGTTCAACTTCAAAAACATCTGCAAATATATCCACAAAAATATTTTTATTTTTATAAAATGCTAGCAACTGTTTTGAGAAAATGAAACGATTTCTTCAAATTTAAATGAGATTTAAATAGGAATATCGTAAGAGAAGAAACTATTTAAAATCATTATTAAATATTCGTTGATAGATGAAGAGAACCAAGTTTTTTTTCATCTTTGAAAGAATATTCTATCACGTCATCACAAATTTTCTACCTTTTTTAAAAATTCTGTATTCCTTACTTTTACTTTTCTTCTTCTATTCACTCCGAGGCAAATTTTCTCTCTTCATCTTCTTCTACAAAAAAGTGAGACATACTTCTCTCTCTTCTTCCTCTATTCAAGATAAAAAATATTTCTGTAAAAAGTATTCATAAAATCACCTAAAGCAGCGCCACCAATTCGATTACTTTCTAAAGCTTCACATATATCCATCTCATTGACAACACCCCCTGTTTTGAAATAAAATAAAAATTTCTAATAATTACAAAATCCAACTACAGAAATCAGAAAACATGAAGGAACAAAAAATTGTACACATAAATGCTTATAGAGAGAGTATAGAATGAAAAAATATAAAATTATCTATAAAAAAGAGAGAAAACCCTAAAATATAAATAAATAATAGAAAAAAAAGAAGCCAAAAGAATACAATGTAGAGGAAAAAAACTAAATTAACCAAAAAAAAACTATAAAATAAAATTTTCTCACCTCTCGAAGCATTAACAATGCGTACAGTTGGCTTCATCTTTGCAATAGTTTCCTTTCGAATGAGATAGCGAGTGGCTTCAATCAAAGGAACGTGAAGAGTGATATAATCACCTGAAAAACAAAAAATAACGGAGAAATTTATAAAAGAAGAGTCCATCAAAAGAAATAAAAATGTGTATTACAGTTTGCATAAAATAAAATACGTCAAAATTGAGAAAAAAAAACTCAAATAGAATTAGAGACTATCATAGAATGAATGCACAATAAATTATGTATTCCATAGAGATAAACAAGAGTGTATATAGAATTCTTTAAATGCTTTTGAAACAGTAGAAATGCTTACTTTCTCTGAAAACATCTTCCAAGGAGGAATGAATACAGCCTAAAGATTTACATTTCTCCTCATTGACAAAGGGATCATAGCAGAGAACTTTCATTCCTAATGTATTGGCAACAGTGGCAACGTGGCTACCCACCTTTCAAATTAAAAAAAAATAGAATGAATAGAAGAAAGAAATTTAAAAGAGAAACATAAAAAAAAATTAAACATAGTCGCATTTTCTAAACTAAAAAAAAGAAGGAAAACACCTTCAGAAAATGTTAAAAAGAGAGAAATTGTAAGCCATTCAACCCTCCATGGATCCTCTTTTCCCTCAAAAAAATATTTCTATTCCACCTGGCCTAATCCAATAATTCCCAACGTTTTATGCTGTAATTGAATCCCCATAAATCGAGATCGCTCCCATAAACCTGCTCGAATAGACGAATCTGCCACAGTAATATTACGAGAGAGAGCAAACATCAAAGCCAACGTATGCTCAGCAGCAGCCACACTAAAAGAGGAAACAGTGTATTATTTATGAAAGATAAATAGAAAGGGCTATAAGCCGAGACATGTAGAAGAAAAGAAATTGCAGAAGAAGTTAAAGAGAGCAATGGAAGGTGACTACAGAACTGAGATATCACACAAGGCAGAAAAAAATACATCTCTCCCTATAAAATTCATAAAAATAATTTCTTCCGTGTATATTCTCCACGCTCAGTCTCTATTTTACTCCATTTCGAATAATAAGACAAACTCTACGAATTTTATCAATCCAATTCTATTTTTTTTCTCTAGAAACGTTCCTACAGGGGTCTCCTAGTATTTTAAACGTGATTTTCTTGTCTGTGCCATCCCAGCCATTCATGTATCCATCTCTCGACTATCGTTTTCATTTTCTTACGTATTTCCAAGTGGACTGCAGACAACATAAATACCATGCGCTGTCGAAGCCTCAATATCAATATTATCCACTCCAACACCAGCTCGGCCAATAATTTTCATTCGCGTTGCTTGCTCAATGACTTTGGCAGTGACGGTAGTTCCAGAACGTACAACAAGTGCATCATATTCGCCTATGATGGCACATAATTCTTCCTCTGAAAGTTTTGTTTTAATTGTCACTTGAGCAACAGATTCCAAAATTTCAACACCTCTCTCATGAATAGGGTCAGATACCAATACTTTAAAACTGAAGGAAAAATTATATATGTTTTTGAGTCATTTCCACTGTAATCTTGTCTTCACTTCGTCCTTATATAGTCGTTTAGGTAGAAACTAATGAAAGTGCCACAGAAAATGGATTATGAAATTTGTTCAGTAAGGATTGTAAACTGGCCAGTTAATACAAGGAATAAAGATAATTGCTCACACGTCAATGCGTATGCAATGGAAAAGTGTGATTCATGCTTGGACGTATTGCAATAATAGAGTCCATTTGCAAATCTACAATCTTCTGTGTAATTTCGTTAGGCTCCGGTGAAATAAAACGGACTCATCAAAACTATTGCAGGAATCATTCTCAGACAGCACGCTCAACATGGTATTTAGTCGAGGAGGAATCATAAAGGACGGAAATATCCATGAAAATAAATGATAAGGGGATAAAATCAAAATCGTAGTTATATAGTATAAATATCTAAGAATCCGCAATAGGTGCTACCATAGAAATCTATCCTTGCTACTTACATGGGAGATTTAATGACGCCATTCGTATCCATTTCTTCTAAAAAAATATATACACGTTTTTAGATGGATAAAAAATATAACTGAAAATGAGTAGGAAATTTTCAGTATAAAGTCAATAACCGATGATTCGAAGCTTAACGTAATACACCCTCGATAAAGCACCCAAAACACTGCAACAGAAAGTGTCATGCACAAGATAAATTCGTAAATTGCATAGCATGGGTAATGGAGTCGTAAAATTATAATGATCAACACATGTTCATCAATTCATCTTAGGAATTATTTGAAGCTTTCCTACGCATCGACAAGGGTATGGAAACGGAAAAAGACAAGCGATGAAAAACTGAAAAGGAAAAGACAACTTCTACGAATAGTTAGAACATTGCGGAAATAGAAGTTACAAAATTACAAACAAATGAAACGGTTTAGACTTTCAACCGTAAGGTGAGCAGCTTTTACGTGTAGAAGTGATAGTGGTAAAACAAGTTAGATCATTATTCTTCGATGTTTTCACTAAGGGAAGAACTGCTGTTGAACATAAAAGAATACTCGTAGAAGAGACAGGGTGTCGTGCAGTTGATAAAATAGAAAGGACAATCTTTCTATGAAAAACTAAAGGGGTTGAACAAATGTTATTAACAACCATAAATATTGTTCAACAACAAAGCTCGGTTCGTAATGCCTATTGAATTTTGTGAAATTACGATATTGCACGTGATTGTAAAAATAAGAAAATATTAAAATGCCCCCAATACTATATTTGAAAAGAGTAATCAATGCATTTCATACCGTTTAGTTTTTTGCTCAAATTTGTGCTGTGTTTTATATCGAAAAGTAATAGCGTGAATTGGTGAGAAAGAGGAGAGTAATGCAAATAGAGGAAGCGAATGATTGAGCGATACGAAGCACCGATATATTCAGAAGATCAACAGAATGGAATTTTATTGTTCTTCTGTTTAATGCTGTATAACCATGCAGTACGATGTGAGGCGTCTCACTCAAGGAATGGGGTCAAATGCCCACCGCATGCTCTGTACAAAAAACAAATGGGAATTGTGGGTGCGAACGGGAACGTGTTGCTGTAAATTCAGAGAAGTATTATGCTGCTTCGTGAACCTAGTTCATTATTTTCGTGTAGGGTGCTGTGGTGTGCCCAGCGGAGAATCAAGGTCTTTCGAATGTAAATATCCCCAGAAATAATATCTCGGGTACACAGGTTCAGTTAGAAGTACACGATACGGAGGCACAGGCTGCACGATATTGGGTTTTAATTTGTGCTTATTTCTGCAACTTAACTTGTAAACATTCGCGCTTGCTAACCAGGTAAAAAGAAGGCATATCTCAGTAGTTCTAAACAGAGTGGCAAACGAAGGTTGTGTGGAGCTAAATATGCAAGTTTATGCACAGAAGCTAACTAAGGAGATAGAAAAATTATTTGTCGGAGATTATTCTACGAGTGTCCTATCTATCACTCTCACGGCTACAATATAATCCCTTACTGGTAAAAGTGTAAAATCCAGCTGATAATCTATAATTAAAGAGATTCTGCAAAAATTATTTAGTAATTTTTCAATGAATAACTCGTATCGAAAACGTACATTTCAATATCCCAAGCATTATTCAATACGATGGATGCATTAATTGATGTACATGGTGTGTATCCAAAACGCTGCTTTGCCTCTACAAAGAAAAAGGAAGACAAAGTTACATTGTCTGGGACAAAGCAAAAACATTTCTAAGACCGTTGAGTAATAATGAAAGTACCCATAAAAAGTTCACATATTTCCGAAAATAGGGGAGAAAGTAAAAATTTTTACTATAGCTGCTGCACTAGCAAGAAATCACGTTCAATTCAAATTATCCCTTCCAAAAAAAAGTAGCAGAAGAAACAAGTTCATGAAAAAAAGCTATGCACTAACGTATCTCGGCACTGTATATGGTGCAGCGTGTATAACGCTTTCTTTAACTTCAACGGAAGCTTAATGAGTAATGCAGTGCAGAAAATTTAAGCAATGAGCATAAGATAAACCATGTCATAAAAATTGCCATTGCAAATGATGAAAAGGTTTCAAAAGGGGCTCTTATCATTTTTCTAAAAATTAACAACTTTTGCTCTTTTGAATCCTTTTTTCACTATTGTTATATTAAGCTGCGATTTATAAATAGAAAATTACTAAGCGCTCTTCATTTTGACTTTGTACGCATGAGCAGAGTACTTTAATTCCTGCAATGCAAATGTTTCAAAGATAATACAGCCGCTCCTGTGTAGAAAGTAGGTTAATACAATTAGTTTCCAACATGGTTTTGTTTACCTGAAAATCAAGAAACTAATGCTGCAAGACCTTGATTCATCTTTCAAGCAGACGGCAGACTTCCATAAACTTTTATTATTTCAGTCTATCGGATAAATCTCAACGCATTACATAATTGCATTAGCCAAAACAATCAGCTTACATTACATAGTTCTACAACAATCTCCTTATTATTCTTTTCTCCTTGTAGCACAAAAACACTTTTGCTTGCTGTAACAGCAATTTTCCTTGAAACATGACAAGCAAACGTGCCTGCAAGAATGTTGATGCGCTTAAGAAAAATAAGTATCTGCCCAATAAAAAACTAGCACATCTCAACATACCAGTGCGTGCATCATCAGATGGCATTTTTGTCCAATTAATAGTAGCGCTCATCCACCTAAAATCACTAGCTTTTTGCAATAGCGATCTAAACGATTGCAATTTTCTAAAAGTCAGCTTGCACTATTCTTATATTTTGATTCTTCAACAAGTAGCGGAGCAAATCTTTACTAGCTAAAATTCTTCTTGGAATCCCTGGTGGAAGGTGCCATGTCATCACCTACTTAGTAACCCATGTCTCTTCTATCTACTTCAATTTCTTTGCATTATTTGTACCATGAAATCCCTTAGATGAAGTTTCACTGTGGCTTACAACAAGTAGTATAGTACATGATGAGCGGATTCTTTCTTTAAAAAAAGAATATGCCTTTCACTCCATTTGCAAATAAAGTAGGAAATTTCCCTTTTAAATTCGAAAGTCTAGATGTCTTCCTAACGGTGAGGAACAAATGTACTAAAGGTAAAAAGCCAGCACCGTGCGATCTATCCCTAAGTAAACGCTTTATAGAATGCTTGTTATCATTGTCAGGACAAAATTTAATAAATCAACATTTATAAATGGGAAAAAAACAAAATTTGAGCAAATAGCACTTACAACCCTGCCAGGGAACCATCCTTAATAAGGTTTCAGGGGCAACGTGAAATCATAGCGAACTTTTTCGTAGAGGTAAGTATAATTTTTCTTGAAGAATGAAAGAACGAAAAATGAATAAAACTAAATCCAATTGGTTCCATGTTTCAAATGTCATATTCAAAATTAAATCGCTCGCCTACGCATATGCTGAAAAATCTAAATTTTCAGCGCAAGAATAGCGTGTTCTAAAACAATGCATCAAAACCAAGGTTGTTCTTCAAGCATAATAAACAGTGTGTATTCTCAGCAACAGGAAAGAAAAAATTAAAAGTGTAGATTCAAATTTTGAAATCTATATATCCGCATGCCCAGGAAGGTAAAACTTAGACACCCATGTCTTCACTTCTCCCGCCAAAATACGCACATTTTCATTTGAAGGTATACCTTTTTTGAAATCAACAAGTTTCGTCCCAAAGTTACCTATTGAAAAACAAAGTACAGGAGGTTAAAATTAAAAATGGAACTAAAAACATTGATTGCTAAATAATAGCTCCATTTCCAACAGGGCAAGAAAAACGATAGAGACCAAAGAAACAAACTCATGATTCCCGAAAAAAAAGGAAAAAACTTACACTATGCCGCATGTGGGCAAAGGGTAGTAACTCACTTCAATGAACAGTAGCAAAAGAGCATTAAATCACCGAAGGATAAAATAAAAGAGTGGGAGAAAGGTTAAAATGTAGAAAAGCAGTCAGAAGCAATGAAAGAATGGAGGAACACCCTCCGATAAAAGGAGGACTCTAGTTGCCATGTAGCAACGACGAGACAAAAAATCGAAAAATGCTTTTGAATTTTTTTCCAGAGTAATTCCAGTAGATATACACTGACAGCGCCTCACTTGTAATTTCCTGGCAAATCAGAGCGCCTCTGTGTAGAAAATGGGCAACCTTTTCAAAGTCTGCTTCTTTCAATCCACGAGAGGTCATCGCAGGAGTACCTAAACGCACTCCGCTAGGACTCATAGCAGATACGTCTCCATGGACAGAATTCTTATTAAGAGTGATACCACACGCATCGCAGACCAATTGCATTTTTGTTCCTGTAATTTTAGCAGGTCTGAAGAAGGGCGAAAATGAGGAGCGATTGAAATTCTCCGTACTTATTTATAAGTATTTAGATATATTCACAGGTAACAGGTAAGTACATCTTCCCAAACAAGTTTCAACATTGTTTGGTAGATTTAGACAATAGCAAGCAGAGCATTAAAATAATTTCAAAAGCAAAAGCACTCATGACACAAAAAAAAATCAAAAAATAGTGTGGAAACCAACTGAGCAAAAATAAAGGACACCCTTCTCACTCAAAAATTTTACAATGTCAAAAGCAAGTTCCAGTAGAATGTAGAAATAATGTTATTAAGCAGCCCCTTTCGTATCGCTCCTCATTGCCTTGTACTTTGCCTTGTATTTTCAGATTGTTTGAAAACTTCAATCACTCTCAAGCATAAAGTTTCATGTCGCTCACTCTATTCTCCTAGACGCATTTCTTTCACTACGTGTTACTTTTCTCTATCTTATCAACTCTATGTATATACCTTAAATCCCACAAGACAATATGATTGTCTGTACCATCCGTCACAATTTTATACCCCATCGATATCAGTGTTGCTGCTAGAACTTTCGAATTAGCAATGATTTGCTGAGCATAGACAGCCCATCCAGGAGAGGCAACCTGAAGAAGAGGATAGGAAGCGTGCATGAGAGCAAGAAGTCAGACGCTCATATGCTGTAGGACAAGGAAGAGAAATAGAAATCACAAATGGATCTCCACAAGAGCGTAACCATAGACCTATCTAAGTGAGATATCATGAAAGTATATCTACCAAAGAAAAATTTCGTAATAGTACTGTTCATGTGAAAATAAAAGATGAAACAAATCCAAAATGACTCATTTTTTAGGTATAAACTACTCACAGCGCATCTCTGCAAGAATGAAAACACCCAGACTATGTGTTACATTTCTAAATCAATACAAACCTCCACCTTTCTAGACGGAAGCAGAACGATAGGTCGAGTAGTAGTTACATAAAAAGGCAAGCCTTTCAAAAAATTCAGTATCACGTGATAAAGGAATCTAGTACAATGGAAAAAATGTAGATTCAGATAGAAAGAGAAGCATCCAAAACAAAAAAAGATTGCAAATCCTGCATAAAACCATGAAAAACTATTTTTATTGTATCACAGAGAAACCTGTGTCTCATAGACTTCCACCTTGCATGATTCCCGTCAAATAAACGTATAAATACATTTCTCCTCCATATCATCATTTCCAAAGAATTCTCATTGAGACGGTACAGGTGTCACATCCATCGATAAAATAACATGAAAGAACCCACAAATCAAAATGCTACCCCTTATATTACACGCACTTCCTTCAATTGGCAGGCCAAGGCAGCGATTTGATGATTATGAGGGCCACCTTGCAAGGCAGGAAAGACGGCATCATTTATTTTTTGAGCAATACCAGGATTACGCTTAATATTACTGAAAATAACACCAGATCGAGGTCCACGAAGAGATTTGTGGGTTGTAGTGGTCACCACATCGCAGTATTCAAAGGGATTCTTCAGAATCTGCATGCATATCTTGCATAGTATAATGAAAGGATAGCACACCAATGGATGTCACTACCGACCAAAAAAAATCCTTTATCTTCTACAAAAGAATTCTTCACTTTCTACCAGAAAAAATCCTTCATCTTCCACACAAGAAATCACTCGATTTTTTCCATTCTCTTGGAGATAAAAAAAACTTCTCATTGCATACAATCAAGTAAAAGAGAGCGCATCGCTCACAACGGAAAGGTATGACAGAAGAGCCATAAAAACTAAAAGTGGAAGAGGCTGCTGATGTGCAAGAAGCCAATCCCTTTTACAAACTAAAAACAGTATCAGCTTTAAACGATTATCACTGTAAAAAGGGGGTTTAACTTCCTATACGAGTAAAAAAACAAAACACTAACAACTAACAGGAAAGGATATTAAAGCAAATCCCAACATCCCGTGAACCTTCTACGTTCTCCTACTCTATTCCTATAATAAAATTAAAACTAAATGTTTTGAATGTAACCACTCTGTGATTCCTACCTTGGCTGCCACAAGTCCACTGATATGCGCCATATCCGCTAATAGTAAGGCACCGACATCGTCACAGATTTCTCGAAAGCGTTTATAATCAAAATCTCTACAAATATAATAGATGGATATACATTCTAAAATGCTCTCCTTCCTATACATTTTTATGTAGCCAAGAGGTGAAAACCTCTCATATGTACAACGCCAAGGATTCATAATCACGGTTCTATCTATGCTTCTTTTGCAATATATATAGCTTCTATACACGCATTCACTGGCCAGATGTAAAAAACAAGGATTTAAAATAAATTAAGCTAGCACTCACTAGACGCACAAGCAAATGTAAAACAAAGATTTATAAGAAACTGGCTAATCACACAATAGAGGGTACATTTCCCATGCGTATGAAGCTATATACTCTGTAATGGTGAAAGTATTATTAAAAACAAGGCTTATATTAGGCAATAGTCCACAAGTTATTGACAATCCAGGAACTATCTCTTCACTAACGCATGACCTATCTCTCCTATATACCGAGGATAAGCTGAAGTGCCAGCAATAATCACTTTCGGGCGAAAAACACGAGCAAACTTGTGTAACTCATCATAATCCAGCCATCCAGTCTTCTCATCAACTTTATAGGGAAGAGATTCAAAAAAAATGGACGTGGCTGAAACCTTCTTTTTTGCCGTATAGAAACCATGTGTGAGACTGAGCACAATGCAAACGATTTCCTATTTATTATTTTCAACAAAATACATCCTACACATACCAAGGAGGAAAGATAACACTCGTTCACTCTCTTCCTTTCATGAAATGGGAAGAATGTCATACGAGATTATAAAGGATAGCAGTATGTGCAATCACATATAACATGAAGTTACTGTTCAAAATGTGCCTATGGGAAAGAAATATATCCAAGATAAAACGAAAGTCGTACTCCGTTCATTCCACAGAAAATAAGCTAACATAATAGCTGATAAAATTACAAGCTCTTAATTTCCCTTTCAAGAAGTACTCACTGGCCTCCAGAAGGTAAATCCAAACCCATAATGCGATCATGAGGATTTATAATTCCAACATATGCAGCCATATTAGCAGGGCTCCCAGAATAAGGTTGAACATTCACAGCCCACTCATCTGAAGATAAATTGAACGCCTTCAAAGCCCTCTCTTGACAGAGTAGCTCAATTTGGTCAATAATTTCATTTCCACCATAGTAACGAGCATGGGGGTATCCTTCACTATACTTATTGGTGAGGCAGCTGCCCAGACATTCCATAACAGCTTGACTTGTGAAGTTCTAGAGATGTGAAAAATTACGCAAAAGGGAAATAGCAACGCAATGTAAATTATTATACTTCAATAAAAAAGATGTATTATCATATGAATTGGAAGCAAAACGAAGGAAGGTAAGAATAGATTCTTTCTAATTGTGTTAATAGTAAGGTTTTGCCTGCAATACACCACTATCAAATTATTTTTGAGCTTTGTGCGGTTCCAATCGATCTGCCTAACCACAAAAGTAAGGGTTCTACACTTTTGGCTAGATAAGAATACATATATCCAGAAACCGATACAGGTAGATTCTATAAAATATATCAGAAAACCATAAACGGAATGCATTAACACATTTCTCACAATTATTCTTCCAAACCAAAAAAGTGCTTTGTATTTTCGTGCAAGTTTAGTTTCCAGGGGATATCATATTTAATTTGGAAACTGAGAGAGCTTAAAAGGCTACTACAATTGAATAATCAAATGGATTTTTTTTGATAAAGGAAGGCAAAGCCGTAGTAACTACAACAGCTCTTCCAAAGAACGTAAAAGATTCAAAGTTTTAACAACCCATACTGAGGCAGCGCTTAAGACGTACTTCTGAAGCAATTAATTCAATACAATTTCGTTGCCTATCCTTCTCTTGACGAAGAAGTCTGTACAATTCATCATCTTGATCTTGCAGGGCGCGTGGCGCCATTAGAGCGGCCATTCTCTAAAATTGAATAAGACGATTTT
Organism: Cardiosporidium cionae; assembly: GCA_015476325.1. NCBI lineage: Eukaryota > Apicomplexa > Aconoidasida > Nephromycida > Cardiosporidium > Cardiosporidium cionae. The sequence continues at coordinate 4,697 of JADAQX010000133.1, read as the reverse complement.
GTCAGTTTCTTTATAATAAAAAGAAATGAATTTTGTCCGTAAGACTGGAGCTATTTGGCAAAGCATACAAATCAAGAAGACATGAGGCGAAGAAACTTCTTATATGAGAGGAATGAAAATAAAAGGGAATAGATGAAATATGGCAAAACTGAAACAGGTGGATGAGACAAAACACGTAACACTGTATCCCACGAATATGACCTGATTGATTAGAAAATAAACGGGACATATTATCAATTCGAACACTCCAGTATGTAACTGCTCGTGAAAGTAGTAAATTCGAAGTGAGTTGATTGTCGCTTGAAAGCACGGGAAAAATTGGAATACACGAGCTTTTTCTAAGAGTCGTACAGTCTAAATGTTTTTCCTTGCAGTGACAAAAAGTTATAGCAGATTATGACAGAGAAAAATGATTGAGAGACACATGGTTTATTAACGTGCAATTCTGGTCAATGATGCTTAAGTCACGACAGATAAATAATGGATAAATGAAAAAAATAACTGCACAGATATCTACCTCATCGGTGCTAGTTCGCATCATGAAATTAACCAATCCAAATCCAATTTGAGAAAATGGAAATGTTATATTTTCACAATATAATTGCTTTTGTAATACTGTGATTTCTATATCAATTGGAATTTGCCAAAAGTAAAATTTCAACTGCGGATATATATTATTTAAATGAATAACTTAAAAATCACGAACTGAACCATAATTGAATTATTAATTGATATTTCAAGTTAGAAAGAATGAATAGGTTTAAAGACATAAATAGATTTCGCGAGGTTCTTTCGTTTACTCAAACGTTGGCATTACACTAAAAACAGAAACAAACTTAAAACTCGCGATCTAAAGCTCGGCAATCTTTCAAGTGGTCCAGCTAACTAAATAACAGCATAATTTACGCATGCCGACGACAGTCCCAAATAGATCTTCTACAGCTTCTCCTTTCGCCTTCACAAATTTAGCATAGGCAATCCACATGTCTGACTTACCTTCAATAAATTCTCGTCTTTCCTTCCGGGTCTTATATTAATGACTAATTAGATAAGGCATAACCGTTAGGACACACAAGACACTAGTGCGCATTCTGTAACCAGTCGCAAAAAATGAATACAATGGAGAGAAATCATCCAATCAACAACAACTCAGTACTCCCTCTCACATAAGCATGCAAAGTCGGATCATATCTATTACATAAAATGAGAATATATTCTACGCTAGACGTGGGAGAAATATCAAATACTAAAATATGCATTTATGGACGCTAATGTAAATTATGATGAATAAGAAGTAAAATAATAATCGTTATATTTTTACCGAAACATGCAAAGAATACAAAAGGATAAGAAACATAACAGTCATCATCATTATTTAATACTACACAATAATCATTTCCATTCTCTAAATATTCTGATTATGAGAAGTCCTATTATAAGCTGTTTAGGTTTGCTGGTGTAAATGTCATGTTACGTAAGTTAACTGCGAGTAAATTCTGTACACTTTGCTGTAATATTGTACAGTATATATTAATATTATGAATCTAATTCTGTAATCAATGGGTGCCTTACTCGTGTTGGTAACATATCTGACCGAATTAGAAGCAATAAAATTGTTTTGTTTGTTGAGTTTTAAGTATCTTTCTGAATCGTTATAGACGAAAGGGGGAAACAATATGTTTATGTGTGATATCTCGGTGACCAGCTAAATGTGTATTTAGTCAAGGTTTGATTATTATTTGAAAATTGTAACGAATACTTTTTCGAAAAGATGTGTAGTGAAAAAGAAATTGTGTATGCAAATGTAATGTAAACGTTACTATTCATCTATCTAAAGTGCATTGTTTTTTCCGGCGGTTATGAGTTATAATAAAAACTTCATTGTAATTTAATTGCAAATATAATGTTGAGAACTATGACAGAGCAGAACTTCTTACAACTCAAATTTTCAACTACATTTTCCATAAATATTAAAAAGTGTTGAGTAAAATCATTTTAAAAAATCAACGGCATTTTTTATTTTAGGTTAGAGGTTATTTTAAACCAAATGGTATCCTAAAAAGTTGGCATAATTAACAAAACACTTTTAAAACCATGTTACTAAGAATGAAAACAGAAAAAACAAATAAATTGTACTTCCTTCAACTACAGAAAAAACGAATACAATTTGCCCTATTATGTTTAAGATGTGGAATAAATTAAAGCTAAAAATAACACTTTGATACATAAATTTAAATCATTCAAAGTTTTCGATTTAAATAACTTTCTATCGGCTTCCATCCTTATTTTCGTATTTATTTTCAAAAAACATTGTGGAGTCATGAAATATTCCCATAGACAGACATTTCCATTCCAAATAAAAGCGTGAGAATTTAAATGATCACAGACTTAGTAGGAATATGGTGACCAGACGATATTTGGAGTAAAATATCCGCACAAAGTAAAACATTATTTTAATCTCCTTAACGATAGTACAAGCAAACAAAAAACTGATAAAAAAAAACACTTTAAGAAAATCTTCATAAGGAATAAGAAAGTATTTGTACAGAACGAAGAAACTGCCTTCTTTTACAACATGATATATGCCAATTTAGGCAGGTGTTGATGCATCGGTTTCTTCAGGGTCTAAGTAAACATAGCATTATGTAAAGAATCATTCAATTAATACCTTTAAACAAAGATTAACCAGTGCAATATACTTATTCACTTACAAATACCTGGGTTTATCTCGGAAAAGCGCATACAATCGAAAGTAGGACCGTATAAAGTAAAAGAAAGCATAATCTCTCAAGTAGTCAAATAATAAAAACCACACGTAATAGACCGCGATAAAATTGGGACTGTTATCCGACTGATTGGTATCACCGAAAGTTGAGTTTAAAGATGCAATAAAATAAATAACAATATTCACAAAGCAATAAATCAATTTTACAAACAATAACAGCATTGTAAGAGCAGTTACACCATACAACCTTCGGGTTACGCTGATTATGGCTAAAAGGCCTAAAAGGGCAACGACAAAAAAACACACATGATTCAAAGCAGATGAGATGATCCAGAAATCAGCATGAAACTACCAACAGCACTTGCACTTGCTCTTACCAATAACTGTAGAAGATATAAAAGAAATACGCCAATACAGAGGAACTAGCCCAAAGTAAAACAGTGACGCAATGCCCATAAAGAAATACAATATTCCAGTCAATAGTATTCCAGTGTCCGTATCACAGCAGCAGCATCTTTTCGTTGGCTTTAAACGTAGACACCCAGACGATGATGATGGTTCATCAACATATTTCTCAATCACTTGCACTAAATAGAGAGGTTCCTCCATTTCCGATTCCATTCTACTATTCACCGAAAAAAGGATTTTAAAATTAAAAAAGCGAAACACAAAAACGAATATATAAACGTTTACGAACACAAAATATAGAAAGAATAAGATTAGAAAAGAACATAATATATCATTCTACTCATTGAAATGAACTTTAGTCAAGATACTCATTAACTGAACGGTTGTATATCTTTTTGCACTTTCTGATCGCGTAAGATGACAACAATAAGCCAGTAACTTAGCCTACGCGTGGTTGCCCTGCGCGACAAGACCACATCTCAAACGGACTTACGCTTACTGTAATAGGAGATAAGAAAATCGAATTTAATTAGAATGTACTAATTGAAAAATGTGTAAAGTAGGAAATTAGTATGCAGTCACAAATAATGATGATGAATGTTATATTTCTTATCCTTTACATGTTTCGGTAGAAATATAACTATCTTTATTTTACTTCTTATTCATCATAATGTGCATAAGCTTCCATAAATGCATATTTTAATATTTGATATTTCTCCCGTGTATGACGTGGAATATGTTCACATAAGGAGAGACGAGATTTTATTGAGAGCACGTCAGTCAAGCTGTAAGAAGTGATATTTTCATTGATTGATGAATGGGTTACAATTAAGGTTGAATTACGGCATAGTAGATGAAGAGTTGATTTTAGATACAAACAGAACTTAATTCTAATAAAAGGTCCCTTTTAAGGGAAAGTTAAACTTAGTTACTAATTACTAGGAATCCTACATCACTAAAGCCTATCTCTGAAACGCAGAGAATTAGAAAAGAAATCCATGCCTCTTCTAAAAGAATCATTAATTACTAAAAATAAGGCTAAGAAAAAGTAAAATTAATTAGTAATTATTATTCCCCCGTCCCGTAGTTTTCTCCATTTCCTCTTTCGTCCGGTCAATTGTTTGTCACCAATCAAGTATCAGTTGTATTCGTGAGCACTCAAATACATCCCGTGTCGCTTCATACTTAACTCTGGGCATTTCCTAAATATCAGCATAATTACACGGGCTAACAATTTACTCTAATCTTGAACTACGTTAAAAAAATATACACCATATTATTTTAAATTGATGTTCGCAATTTTATAATTGTTACACAAGTAAGTTGACCATGCTAAAGTAGCGAAGGCGAAAAGAGAGGCTGTAGAAGAGGAACCATTCGGGATTGTCGTTCTCCGTAAGTTATGCAGTTATTTAGTTAGAAGGATCACGTAGCACATGGGAGAAATATCAAATACTAAAATATGCATTTATGGACGCTAATGTAAATTATGATGAATAAGAAGTAAAATAATAATCGTTATATTTTTACCGAAACATGCAAAGAATACAAAAGGATAAGAAAC